>JBBPCZ010000019.1:20910046-20920923 GCA_037974445.1 Brycinus macrolepidotus | reverse complement strand
CTGGGGTACCAAGGCTGAGAAGAGTCTTGATGCATGTCGTCCTCTTCCTTTGAGCAGCGGGGGCTCAAGGCGAGCCATGCTAGAAGCCCTGAGAGGACGAGAAGTGACACGCTGTTTGATCAGTGCTGATATATAAAGGGGTGCAAGTCCGTTCCTGGCCTTGAAGGCAAGAGTTAAGGACTTGAACCTAATGCGAGCGGCTACAGGGAGCCAGTGAAGATTCCTCAGTAAAGGTGTCCATATATTGTATATATACACTTCCTTTGTTAAGCACTGTAGCTACAAGTCAATATTCACCCATATTTTCAGTAAAACACACCAAAACTTCTCGCAACCTGCTCAAGTCACATCCAGGTCTTTATTGAGGCCGTGCAGAGATGTGGGTGCGGTTTAGGACATGGTCTTCTAAAAGTGACTGCTCTGTGGATACCTGCCCTGATGTTGTCTGAAACGGCTGTGTGTATTAATTTTCATAGCTTACAGTAAGTCATACTATGTCTTAAACCACATCTACAAGTCTGTGCCACCTTAATGAAGATCTGAATATGGTTTAAGCAGGCTGAGAGAAGTTTTGTTGGTATATTTTCACAGAAATGATTTCAGCTATTGGCTCCTGGTTTTTGTTAGCGACATTAGCCTTGCAAAGTAGGTTTTAAAGTAAAGAAGCAACATTTGCTGAATGTCTGGAGTAAGTGGAAAAATATGGAAATTAGATTTTTCGATGATCTATTCCTTCAATCTAGGCTATGTGTTCAGTTATAATGGCCAAATTTATTTAGCACATCATGAAACAGCAGGAAGGACTGGCTGAATCTTCTTAATGGTCAAAACAGCAGTTCATATATATGTTTAATATTCGGGTTCATGTATTCTTTCTAAATTATGGAGGGACAAAACTTTATTGGTAGGACATCTCAACAAATATTTGCATTAAATATGGCTGTAAAGAGCACATGGTGACAGGTAAAGGTATCCCCACAGTTTCTTTCTCTCCCAAATCTTATTAGTCATAATTGGAACAACAGCAAATTTAATCAAAACCTTGTGGGAAGTGTGGGTTGAAGCGCATGCATCATGCAAGTTGTAAATAACTACATTCATCATTTCTTATTTAAGTATTTTATAGAGAAAAAACAAGAACAAAAAAACACTTTGGACTGGTAAAGCAATCAGCATGACCATTCATCAGACTCCTGTTTTACATGCACGCTTTAGCGTATTTGTCTAGGAGTGTGTGAGGCTAAATCTGTGTGAGGTGCGCGAGTGCGGTCTGGGTGGCCTTCATGTAGCCATAGTTACTTTTCAGAAGAGACGTTCGGCAGCTCATGTTCTTCTGTTCTTTTTTTTTATTCTCCCCACCCCAAGTATGCTACTGATGCAATGCATCATTTGAGTCGCCAATTCCAGGCAATAAGCACGATTGCCTATTTTCAGAGAGAGAGAGAGAGAGAGGGAGAGACAGAGAGAGAGAGAGAGAGAGAGGGAGAGAGAGAGAGAGAGAGAGAGAGAGGGAGAGAGAGAGAGAGAGAGAGAGAGAGAGGGAGAGAGAGAGAGAGAGAGAGAGAGAGAGACAGGCAGCTCCCTCACTGTAAGCCAGATATCATGAAATTCTCTGTAATCAGCCACTGACTCGCATCCTCGGCCGATCGGTGACATTACGCATGTTAAATTGCGTGGATCATTTTTTCTCCAAAGCTACGCAGGGGTGGGTTGAAACCAGTTCTGGGGCTACAGTTATAGAAGTACAATTTTGATAGTTTTTTTTTTTATTATTTCTACTTTTTTTATTTCTAGCATAATACTTTTACTTCTGCTCAAGTATCTTTCTGAAGAATCTACTTTTTTCCTCAAGACCACTTTAGCCATTCACATTTAGCTCTTTTTGGGTTTCGCTCCAGTTCGAGGACTGCCGGCAGCCCCGCACTTTTGAGCTTAGCATTTGATTTTCAACCAAAACAGAGAAAAATAGCACATAATGAATTCCTGTTCTGATGGGGCTCAGTGGGAAGTGCTGTCGCATCACAGCAGGAAGGACCTGGGTTCACTTCCCAGCTGCGAGGTTAACACCTTACCAGCTCACCTGCATTAAGGTGTTAAAGGTGGTAACCTCAAATACAGCTGATGTGAATGATGTATGAAATATATATATATACATAACAGTAATGCCTTATTGTCTATGTTATTAGGTATAAATGCATAAATAAAGAGAAAACCACGGTAACAGGTCCTTATTTTATGCTTATCTGGACCTACTTGGGTAACATACAATTATTATTATGTTAATTGTATTTTAACATAAAATTAAAATAACATACAATTTATTATGGTATTTTATTCTCTTCTGGCCTCAAAGAGTTTCATTTTTCCTCTTCCTGACATTAAAGTTAACATTGCTGTAACCTAAATTAAAGTTTTAAAAATGTCAGTGTTTTGGTCATTCAGCCGAGTGCCGTGTACAACAGTTGATCAGTCTCAACATTTTCTGGTTGTATTGTGCTAGAACTGCTGTTAGGTGCTCCTACCACAATCACACACACAGATACGGCGGGTGATGCGACAACCTGCCATCCAAATTGTTTTGATAATCACCGGAGCAGCAGGTTACGACCGTCCTTAAGTGCTTTGAGAATCCGGCCTCTGAGGGACAGCCACTGCTGCTACATTCTTGCTTCAAGGTGTCAGTTTGGGTCCAAATCAACTCTGGTTCTGAAACCTCCATACCATTCAAATGATGTTGTCTTTTAATATTCTCCAGTTATTTTGTGACTAAGTGTTCACCGGCAGCTCTGCCTGGCCTCAGAAACACACTTCCCTCTGTAATCTGACTCTGTGCGATCATGCCACTTCATTATGTGATCACGTCCTGTGAGAAATGAATCATGGGAAATATCATCAGCAGGGCAGCCAGACCCACGGGCTGGTTAGGTCTGGGGGAGGAAAACAAATTTAAAGTTTGAGGAGCTCAGGAACAGAGGTGTATTGTCATTAATGCAGTGCGCGGTAGAGGCTGTGGGCTGTGCTGTGTACCGAAAGTGATGAAAAAAAAATTGGCCAAAGCTACTTGATCTAGCGATTTCAATACCAAACGCATGTAATGAGTAATGTGTGGAGTTTAATTAGAGTTTTAGTTGACACTTATTGATGCAGCAGTGAACGTTGCTGTTTATATCATGCGTAGCCCTCTGTCATGGTTTCTTTTGGGGGATTCATAATTGCTCTAAAGTTTTGGACCTGCTTACATTCCTCCATCTCACCTTCCTGCTCTACACTCACCTGGTGACCTGTGGACTGACTCAGCTATCCGACTGCCAGACCATGACCCCCTTAACACCTGGTCACTTCACGGGACTAGTATCTGGATTGTATCCAGATCAGATATTAGCCATATGTTTATAAAAAACTCCCTCTGCGGGTTTTCCACGCCCACGTGTGGGCGGAGACTATCCTGAAAGTTCTCCCGGGTTCAGAGACCTAAAATAGAAAAAAAAAAAATCATTTTTGTTCTTTATGTTCATTTGCGTGTGACGCCGTTTTTAAAATCCCAGTAGTGGTTTTTATTATTACATGTTTTTAAATTACAGTAACTTTGGTTCTATGTGACACAGGAACCCCAAACAAAGCTCAGCATGACGTCTGACACCTCGAGAACCAAAACAAAGTTTGAAAACAATTGACCATTTGTGGCACTTCTGACACGGTTCCGTGCCGCTCGCGTTCTAAGGGTTACCCAAACTGATGCTTTATTTGGGCTGAATGGCTCTTCCACTGTGGGCTGCGGGATTAGTGGGCTGTGGCTACGAGTTTTTCAAAGAAGAAGTTCACGTCAGGAGATGAACTGAACGAGCAGTGATGCCCGTATTAAGTGGTGGCGGTCTGAAGGGTCGTCTCTTCCATAAATTGAACAGCAGGGGGCGATGTGACAGTAGTGGGAGGGGTTTTGGTTGTCGAATGTGTGTTGCTGCTATAACATGTGACTCGGATGCGTCTCAGATGACCTCCGGAAGTGGTTTGAGCGATTTTTAGTGGTTTTTATCTGTTTTAAATGCGTTTTGGGTGCATTCATGCCTGCGTGTTTATGTGGATTCGCCTCATCCAGATATAATCCCGATACTTAAGATGTGTAAAGTTTTGAATGCATGCTGGCTGCTTTATGATTGGTTGGCTCAGATCCTGTTATATAGTTAAATGATAAAACACAAGCATTACTGTTGAGTCCCAGATCTGCTTGAAGATGGCAGATGTTATCCTGACCTTAATAGTTATCAGTGCAACCTAAAAGTAAGGTCAAAGATGTTGGTGTGCCACCAGATTTTTCAGTTTTTCTTTCTCTAGTCCCACATTAGACTTCATTTCACTACTTTTTCCTAAAAGGACAGATGCTCCTACACAGTGCGTGCGTGCGTAACTACTGGATTAAACCTCAGTAATGTCTTACTGACTGATTGCCCTGCTAATTCAGAATGTTGCTGCTCAAGTCCTAACCAGGAGAAAAAAGATTTGAGTATATTATTTTACTCTTGGCCAATTCAAAGTGGCTTCCTGTGTTTACTCATGACATTAAAACCCAACTCCAGAATTTCTTACCCATCAGTTAGAGGCTCCGTCACTCAGCTGAGTATCACTTATGGTTCAGTTAGTGGATGACTGGTGGCTTATCTGATGGAAGATTGTTTTCTTATGTAGCTCCAAAACTCAATGTTGTGAACAGCAGTAAAGTAAATGTCAGGAATACAAGCTTGATAGGCCATTTATAGATTAAGAATACATTTATGTTGGCTAGTATGTCCTGCAAACCCATCTTCTGCCTGTCAGAGAGTCAGCACATTTAGTCTCATTGCTAAGAACAGCCTACTTTGACAAGAGGGTCAGTTGACTTTTAAGAAAAATAACTAAACACGGGCTGAGCACCATCTAGGGCAGAAGAAGACGGGTCTACAGTAAAAACAAACCTGCAGGAAACACAGAGGGAAGCACTGGCAAATGCACAAGGATATGTTTAAACTCTTAAATAAACCCTTAAGTAATTTTTAAATATAAAGTGCCATGAACTTCACAAACTGTTTCCAGTGGTTCTAAGGGTCATGGGCATCCCAGGCTCACTGATGCGCGGGTGGAGCAAAGGCTACCAAAAACCATTTTAGGTTCCAAAGGAAGCATATTTTGCAAATAAGATATGAGGGTGAAGAGCCTTTTTAAGATATAAAGAATCTTCACAAGATATTAGTGTTATTTACCAATTTACCAAGAAGATGTACATTATGTGGGTATTCTTTAAACTCCACAAAACTTTACAAATATTAATTTAAAAACCGTCCATTGAATAGTTCTTTGGGGAACCAAAAATGATTCTTATCTGAAAGAGAGTATCACTTTATTATTATTATTATTATTATTATTAATAATATTAATATTATTATTATTATTATTGTTGTTATTGTAATAGTTATTGTTATTGTTATTGTTATTCTTATTCTCATTCTTATTCGTATTCTTCTTCTTATTGTTATTATTATTATTAAAAATAATTTCTATTAGACTATTGATATTTGATGGTGGTTTTAAGGGAAGAATCAGTAAACTGCATAAAAAAATCAATGTAAGACAAGAATACACACGGAGAAACGGGAGGCAGCACCAGAGGGCAGCTGGACAGAGATCTGAGCGAACAGCTCATTAAGGTCCATGGAAGACCAACGGGAGATTCTGAGCAGGAGAGACGGGAATGGACAGGGTCGGTTCCCGTGTTATTTAGGATCAGAACCTTAAGACCTCCCCATCATTGAGCCTTCCACATGCAAGACAGGACAGATAGAGATGGAAATGTTCTTCTGAGATTCCCTGAGTGAAAAGGGCATCCGTGTCCACAGGACAGTCTTATCGCAGCTTGCCCTGGCCTTTCACTCCTGGCCTGTGCCTTCTTCCTGGAGCCAAGACCCCGCCTGTGGAACCATCAGTAGAATAGAGACACACAGCAGAGGAGACAGACGTGCTTGAGATGCTCCCCGGAGGCAGGGGAAGGCGGTGTGTGCAGCAGGGGTCGGTATCTGTGTGTTTTCCTCATGTAGACAAGACCCAAAACAAGTGATTCTTGTTCTCGTTCCTATAACCCATGTGGGAATCCCTCATTTTCCCAGCTACAGTCTAGATTACGACGAGTTTCATCATAGATTTATAAATTGGAGTTTTCCCTCCTCTCACGTTTGAAACCTCAATCAGAGGCTCGGAAGCTTTTTTTTTCGCATTTTTTTTTGTTAATGCTTAAGCAGTCCACGCTGCATCTCCCTCTGTCTCCATCTCTCCTTTCTTCATGTGTTGATCTGTTCACATCTCTCTCCCGACACCTAAGACTGTCGGCACGTCGGTGGGGGGGATCTCTTCAGTAATCCACTCCTCTCTCTCCTTCCTCAGTGGAAGGTCTCCAGGTGGGACATCAGTGCCCTCTCTCGGAGCTACGGAACAAAAGACAAGGTGGGGGAAGAAGTACGAGACGGGGTGATGGGGAAAGAAAAGGTTGCGGCTGCTGTTGCTGCTGATTACTCCACATGACTCACTACGCCACAGCTAATCAAAAAAAACAAATAAAAAATACAGAGATGGGGAGGACGAGGAGAAGGGATGTAATTTGTCCTTTCAGCCTGTCACCTTCTGCACGCCAAGCCTGAGCAACTCCCAACTGTACCCGCGAAATATGCAGTGAATATTAAGTTTAGACTGTCAGGACTGCTGCTGTGAGGCTTGTGAGGGAGCAGGGCTTTACTCCCCACCAGTCGCTTTAGGACCCTCACTACTGGGGGTGGGAAGAAACCCAAAAAGGAATTCGTCATTTCTAAGTTTATTCTACATTTTCTGCATATTCTGTCCATATTACATTACATGTTAGTTTCACATGTACTGGACTGCACTGGTGCAAAATATGGACAGACAGGGGATACGCCTCTTATACGTTTTGAAATTGTATGAAATATATTTGTGGAGTGTACTTTTATTTAGCTTCATGTTTAAACTGCTGTTTGGCCATTGCATCCAACATTGGTCCGCCCCATTCGTTAGACCGAATATACTGAAAATATTAAAATTAAATGATTCTTTTTATCATGCCATATTTGTACATTCAGGATGCAATGCATTTTTTTAAATTTCATATGTTGATATACTTTGCTTCTCACCAAATGGCATTTCCAATACTTTTGTCCATATAGTGTACTTTACATGAATGTAAAGTAAACAATAGCTTACTTTAAGTTCTAATGTCCACTTGGTGTCCATCCACCTTCATTGGCATTTACACCACCACCCCTTACTTTGAGCTTTTTTATGATACATTATATTGGTCTAGAAATTTCACACTCAGTTTGTTTCCAAAATGTCTTGTGATTGTCCCCAGATGTTCGTTTTACAAGAGCATGTCTGGACCCACAAGACAAGGTCAAGCTAAGACAGCACCAGACTCTATTCCAACATTATCTGCAAGTCTGTGAGCAGACACCTTCCTCAGTGTCTGTTTCTTAGTTCATGCATATACAATATCTGCAGATTTGCATATTCAGAAGTAGAGTTCACCTCATTTAAAGAAGTTGATTATAGACTCTGTCCCAGTTATCTCTCCACAGTGGGCGAGGGAAAACTCACATTTGTGTTGATAACTCTCTTCCCCCAAGCTGACCTCAGTTGACACTGTGTAACTGTGAGTTGGAATATTGCAAGTATAAAAATCTTAATAGCTCTGTGAAAAACTTTGCAATGATTGGCCTCCATCACAGCCAGCACTTAGGACTTAACTATAGCTTACTCAAGCCCATCGTCTTCCTCATCGGGCTGTTTTGAATGGCTCACTTCTGCCCATTACTCTTCTCTCCTGACTCTTTTTACTGCCTGATCTCTGGCACACTCCTCCGATGGAGCACTAAATGGCTTTTTGCTCTGAGACCCCCCTTGCTCTGTCAGTCTGACTCTCTCTTGCTCTCTTTCACTCAGTATATCCAACACAACCTTCTCTCTTAACCAGTCTCTTGAGTTCTTTGGATCCAACCCTCTTTTTCATTCCTCCTTGTCTTTCTTTCTCTCTCATTTTTTCCCCTCTATTCAGGCATATCTCTGAATGCCTCCTGAGCTGGGACAGTTTGTCCTAATTGTATTTCTTAGACCACCATTGTGGTGAGAGTGAACGGTCCAGAAGCAGGACATTGTCTGCTTCTCCTGTTTGCTCTCCAGATCCGTCAGATTTATTAGGCCATGGATGCCCCTTTGAATCTTAAGGGACTGCGGCTGAAATTGAAATCTATAAACGCTCACATTAAGAGGCATATATAACCCTTCAACCATATGGCAGGAATCCAGGAAGGGTGCTGGGGTGTGGGATGTGAGCGGAGAGCTTTAAATTGGGCTTGAATAGTGAGTGTGTGGACGGGAAATGCTGCAGAGGTCCTGAAGACCTTGTGATGGAAATTAGAAACCAAGAGAAAAAAGTGGAATTAGGCCATATCAAAGACTGAGGTCTTCTTGGCAAGCATTCTTGAGTGAGAGTTTATTACTCGTATGATCCTCGTTCCCCTCCAAGGCTTTATCTTTTTAATTTTCTCCTCACCAGGGTCAGGGCTGAGTGTGCCTGCTGTTCACAGAATAACACAGGAGAGAAAAAATAAAAAGCAGTGGCCAAAGAGAAGCCTCTTCATCCATTTGTTCCAGAAGGGGAACGAGTGATTGGCTTTGACAGAGGACAGTAGGGGTGAAGGCAGTGTTTTAGGAGTGCCTTCCTAAGTGCTTCAGGAGATTGTGACGGATTCCCTTTAGTGAGAAATAAAGCACAACATAGCAGTTCTTGAAGAGGTGTCTGGGTAAAAGGGACCTAAAGCACTGAATACGTGATCATATACGCTCCGGCAAATGGCATTCGGCTGTCAGCAATTTCCAGTGAGAAGGCAGAGGACTTCCATCTGCTGCTGCCGCACGGCTTTTAACTCCTGCTCTTAAACTGCGCTTAAGACAGGCAAGCAGATCAGATCAAAGCTGATCTTCTCCTTGAAGTCTAAACAGTCTTAAAAAAAAAAAAAAAGCTCCCAGAAAACTAGATCTCTCCCTGTTCCGATTTGAAATGCTCTCTAACTGATGCAGCTCTTTCAACAAATGATCACATACCGTTGACTTGTCTAAATCCAATGATGTGAAGAACAGGAAATCTCGTTTTAGCGTTACATGCTTTACTCCTGCCTGAGAATGCATTTACAGGCTCAGAATCCACTGTCAGGCAAGAATGCCACAATGCCTGTCTGTGCCGACATAGGATGATAATGTCACAGTCACGATTGCTTTGGACTCGTCCAGTCCAGTCGCCCTTAAATTCCAAAGACCATTGCCCATGCATTATATTCTGAATATTCTTTTTTTCATGCAATAATTACACACTCAGGATGCAATGCATTTATTTTTGGAATTTCGTTGTGTTGACATCCTTTGATCTCCATTTACTTTCCCAAAATGCCCTTTTGGTGAGAAGCAAAGAGTTTTAGCAACTTTATTCCAGAGATTAAACTTTGAGAGCTTTTGCATGTAGCTGGGATTGCTCTAGGCCAGTTTGAGCTGATTTCGGAGATGCTAGAACAATGTGACAAAGCAGAAAACCTGTCAAGGTTTTTTTTTTTTTTTACTTTGTCAGACGTCATCAGTTATACACCGATCAGCCAAAACATTAAAACATAAAAACACTCATCTCATTACAGTGGCACCTGTCAAATGGTGAGATATATCAGACAGCCAGTTCTTAAGATTGGAAACAGGAAAATTGGGCAAGCACAATGATCTACTCCTTTGAGAAAGACCAAAACTAGACCAAAGACCAAAACTCCAAAATGTCTTGTGTGGGATTCCTGGTATGAGGTCCAGGGAAGGACAAATGAACCAGCCACAGGGTTATGGGGAAACGTTCATGCTGGCAATGACAGAAAGGTGTCAGAACACACAGTTTATCACAGTTTGCTGGGCATGGGGCTGCATAGCCACAGACCGGTCAGAGTGCCCATGCTGACTCCTGTATTACCCACTGTGTTCTCAAATTTAATTTCCTGTAAATGTCAGACAGTCCGCCAAATATCAGTAGTCTGCCAAATAATTTTGCTTCTGTGTCTCCTTAGTAAAAAGTGTCCTACTTGTCTCTAAACTGGAATAGCCCAGATTAGGATACGTTCCCTCTTTGGTTCCCCATGTTGACAGATTTTTTTTTTTTTCCTGACATTATAACCCTTTGGATTTCTGGAAAGCTACTTTGGGAACTGGGAAAAAAAGTTCACTGAGGTGATGAGGAATGACTCTTCATTTTTGGCAGTGTGATGGTTAAATCTGGGTTTGGTGGATGCCAGGACAATGCTACCTAACAGAATACATAGTGCCAGCAATAAAGTTTGATGAAGGAGGGCTAAGATTCTGTGGCTGCTTTCCAGGGTTCAGCCTGGGCCTACCCTTCCAGTGAAGAGTAATGTTAATGTTACTTCATATAAAGACATTTCATACAGTGATATGCTTCCAACTTTGTGGCAACAGTTTGGGGAAGGCTCCTTCCAAAGAAGGCCCCTGTGCACAAAGTGAACTCTTTAAATAGATGCTTGGTTGAGTTTGGTGTGGAGGATCTCCAGAGGTCTGCACAGAGCCCTGACCAAAATCTAACTGAACATCTTTGGGATGAATTTGAACATCAGTTGAGAGCCAGGTTCAACATCAGTTCCTCGCCTCACAAATGCTCTTCTGGCTGAGTGGGCACACAGTCCCACAAACACACTCCCACATTTTGCCTAGAAGCCACAAAGATAGTGTCACGCCCACCAGTCCGTGACGCGCACTTGGAACCGGAAGTGAAGCGCGTCACACGGTATTTAGACCCGGAAATG
>JBBPCZ010000019.1:20893922-20909946 GCA_037974445.1 Brycinus macrolepidotus | reverse complement strand
AGGGGGACCAACTCCATATTAAAGTCTATGGATTTGAATACAGTGTCATTAAAGTCCCTGTTGGTGTAATGGTCAGGTGTCCCAATACTTTTGTCCATATAGTGTAGATAGATATGTATATATCTTCATCGACATACACACAAACTTATAAATGAATATTTATATAATATTTTGTATAATGTGCTGTTTTCTTATATTATACTGTGCAAATTTCCCACCCCTGGAATTAATAAAAGGTTATCTCATCTTATCTCATCTCATCTCATCTCATCTCATCAGTGGGAGCCACAGGAAACCCGTGAAGAGTTACTGTGTTATTCGTAGCTTGTTTTGGATCGTAGTGTCCTTTGGCCAGTTGATTATTTAAATGTGTTTTATTGACTGAAAGGACAGTATAAAATAATGGAAACACCACACAAAACACTCCATTTTGTGTATCAGGTACACCAACCACAGAGGTGCAGTTTTTAAGATTATAGCCTACACAATTTTTCTGCCCTCCATCCTGTCCATGAATGGAAAGGGACCATTGTAGGAGCACCTCGGTCTGCATATCTCTTTGGTGTAGGAGCATTTTAGCACAGCAGTGGTACTGATATGGCAGTTCCATGGGAGAGGGTCGGCTGGGATCAGTGTATCAGGCACAGCAGTGTTTCTGGGGTTTATTATTTGGATCCACCATCCAAATAGTTCCTACTCAGTGGCAGTCCGGTGGGACCACTGATGACAGGCGGTAACCAAGAGATGCAGAGAAATAGATGGACTATCATTTGTAAATAGAGAGATAAAATGGACAGTAAGTGCAGATAAATGGTAGGTATATGGAATAAAGTGGCCAGTGAATGTATGTATTTCCCATGTGGGCTGATGACCATCTGGGCACAAATCTGAGAACCAAACAGCAGTTACTATTTCTTGTGCCAATTATCCGACTCAACAAGCTGACAAGGACCATCCAAGTGCACCAATAGAGAAGTAAAAGCAACAAACTGCACTGCGAGGTTGTGTGTGATGAGGGTTGGACTACAAGACAATGCAGCTGAAAAATGCAAGACCGTGTTAAACCCGAAGAAGCCGATGAAGGATGACGTTGGAAAACTGGCTCCTTTCTTCTGATAAACGACGGCCAAGCTGCTGAAATTGTGTTTGCAGAAAGCATTACAGACCCTTTAAATGTCCTAATTGCGTTTACCTGTGTGCTCTCAGGTTTTAAATGAATGCTCGGAGGGAAGAAGCGTGTAATCGCATTAAGCTATAATGGTGCATTAGCTGATCCAGGAGGTGTGTTTTTTTGTAATTAGGGAGCTCAGGTGTGAATAATGTCGTGCGTCTGTATACAGTAATGCTGTTTGCAGTCATTTCACATGCCGTTCCGTAAACTCTCGCTACAAAAGAAGATCAGGGCCATTACATGGCACCCTTAGTGTTCGCTCTGCCGTGAGTAACTGCATTTGTTCCTCGCCCATGGAACAGCCTTGTTTCCGCTCGACGGGACGGTTTAAAGCTGTGTGAGAGGTTCGGCGAGGCTTGGCAAGATGAAGCTGCGGAGCTCGCTGTGGAGAGTGTCTCTTATACTGCTTTACAAACAACCGCAGATGTTTGAAGTTTCTGCTAGATCACTGTGACTTCCAACCACCAGGCGTTCCAGTGTCGACGGCAGCACGATCAAAGGAAATTTATAAAAGTCAAACTCGTAGGCACGTTTTCTCGTGGTCAACTTCACCTGACGCTCCACCTGCTTCGTCTTTTCAGCTGCTTCTCTCTGAAATGAATGAAGGGCACGCGACTACTGCTGGCCATGTGAAAAGCCTCCACAGGGCTGTTATTATGATGCCCTGGAGGAAGGATGCATTTAACAGCTTTATGACAAGTGTTTACATCTACAGAGTTTACGGTGTACATGTGTACCGGTCTGAGTTACCTGGAATACAGGCTGAGGCCGAATCACAGCTGGCTCCATAGCATTTCAAGTCCAGCAGGTTTAGAGTCATTTCAACCTTATACACACACAGGACACAGTGAAACCAAACAATGTTCCTCCAGGACCACGGAGCAACACAAAGAACCAAAACAGAACACCAGAACACCACGAGAGCAGACAGGACGAAAGAGAGTGCGAGAAAAACACAAGAGCAACAAAACAACCAGACGAGACATTTAGTGCAGTCGACAGTAGCTACAGTCCGAGTCTGGATGAATACAGTATTCTGACAGGAACTGGATTCTAGCAGCAGAGAGTTACATGTGTAAAAATGCAGAACAGAGGTAGAACAGGAATAAACATAAATATAACAAAAAAATATAAAAATATAGCAGCAGCAGGACAGAGAATGTGCAGCATAATAAATAGAATCACATTTACAGAGGCAGCTAAAGTCTGAGTTGTTGGAGTTTTTTGTTTAATGCAGAAAAGATGTATATTCAGTGTGTTAGGAGGAGCAGAGGGAAGCTCAGGGGAGGGGTGTGTTGGTGGTGTGTGTGTATGTGTGTGTTCATGCGTATGTGTGTGTGTATGTGTGTGTGTGTGTGTGTGTGTATGTGTGTGTGTGTGCGCATGTGTGTGTGTGTGTGTGTGTGTGTGTAGTGCATGGGATGATCAATAGTTGCTGCATTCGACTAGAGCTTGTAACTCGGAATTCCTGATCAACGAAAGTCCCGCCTCAGCTGGGAATTTCCGTTTGGAATGTTTGGATGGTTTTCTCAACAGGTTTAGTTCAAGATATCAAATCAACTGTGGTTTCTCACGCCACAGTTATAAACTTCTACATTTCTGCTTTGATAGTAAATCTATAGAACCGACCACAGCTTTGCACTTTTGAGAAAGAAGAAAGTTGGGCAGCATTATAAAAATCTTGGTACTGAAATCTGATCCCAAGCTGACCTTTGAGCTTGAACTGTTGCTTTAAGTGAGCTAACTGACTGTCTAGCTGTTATTCACCCGCTGAACACCCATCCTAGCCACCACTGGGACAACTGAGAGATTTGGCAGGAACCACCACTGGATCCGTCCATGTTTTTAGCCCACTTTGCAGTTGATGAAAACTACATGATTCCAGTCTCCTTCTGACTTCCCACTTTCGATGTACGTAGAGTGCGGCTTAAGAGTGGGAAACGCAGTCGAGGGCCAGGAGCAGGATCTTTTAGCGAGTTAAAAAACGAAAACCCAAACTGAGAATCTACAGGAATGTCCCTGACATCAGTGGTTCTACAGGGCTGGAGAACCTCCAGTTTCAGGTGTTCCCTGCTCCAGCACACCTGATCCAGCACCGCACCCACTTGCCAAGCCGTTCATGAGCTACACCACACAAGCCGGAGCAGGAAACAGATGAAACTGTACAGGACATGGAGACCCCAGGGCAGGACTCTGGAACTGAAAGCCGCTGCTTTATCACTGCAATAGATGAGCGGCATTAGTGTTAGAAATAGGTTTCGGCTGGAGGTTAAGAAGAGAATTAGGGTTAAGTGAAGGGTGAGTTACATTTAACAGAGCTGATTACATTCAATAATGTTAATGTTCAGTGGCAGTAAGTTCTAGTGAATGCTAGTTAAATACAAGGTGAGCCTCTAAAAAACACCTCTACTCAGTACAAAGTCTTACCCTCATCTCCTACTGGATGTGTTTGAGTAATCTAACGGAGCAGCCCCTTCTCGGCTCAGTGTTGTGTGTAGGCTTGTTCTTTCCTCTTCTTTGCAGGATGTGTTGATTAGCCCTTTCCATCAGAGAGCGGCGAGTTGTAGGTGGTATTTTTAGCAGGTTAATTAAGGTCATTAGACTCCCTGAGCAAAGAATCTGCTCGCTGTTCTTTTTGCCCGTCTTGTTATTCGGCCTGGAAATGACTGAAGGAAACTGGCGAAGAGATCAAACAACACTGTAAATATAATTCGCTTTGCTCATTTACTCGCTCACTTTAAATGGTTTGAAAAATGCATTCAAGAACAAAATATACAAGATATACATATCTGTATAACTAGTTATATGTGTCTGTCTGTCTATCTGTCTATCTATCTGTCTATCTATCTATCTGTGTCTGTCTGTCTGTCTGTCTATCCAGATATCCATCATCTATCCATCTATCTATCTGTCTATCTATCTGTCTATCTATCTAGTATGTTTACACCTGTCTACCTCTCTCAGTGTATCTGATTTATTTATTTGTTGAGCTCTCCATCGTTTTGTCTATTTATTTATCTTTACCTCATTGCATCTCATATGTCTGTCTGTCTTTTTGCTCCTTTATTGTTTTCATGGATCTTTCTGTCATTGTGTTTATTTATTTATTTGGTCTACCTATCCGTGGATTTAACAGTCGGTTTATCCATCTGTCTGCCAGCCATCTGTTTGTTTTTCTGCACTTTATTTATTTATTTACCACTTTATTTTTCGTTTTCCTATATGTGTGTAATGTTCTCCCTGTCAGTTCCTCTGTTTCTTGGCGCTTGTGATGTTCTCCTGTCTTTCCCCCTGTTTCCATGTCAATGTCTTTATTTTCTCCTGCCATGTGTCCGTGTCTCCATGAGTTTGTTGTTATTTTGGTCGTAGTTCCACCTTTAGCCCCGCCCCCTTCTTATCTCGTTCACCTGTGTCTTGTTCTTCTTCTTCCCCTGCTCAGATATTTCCCTTTGCCTAGTTAGTACATACCGTTGAAACCAGAAGTTTACATACGCTTCAGAAAAAAGACACAAAAACCTTTTTTTCCTCACTGTCGAACATTAAATCAGAGTAAACTTTTTCTGTTTTAGGTCAGTTAGGATCCCAATTTTTTTTTTTGCGTTTGTTAAATGTCAGAATAAAGAGAGATGATTTCAGAGAGAATTCTTTATTACTTTCATCAAAGTCAAAAATTTACCAACACTTCCTTAATATTTGGTAGCATTGGCTTGGAACGGTTTCACTTGGGCCAGATGTTTTGGGTATCCCTCCACAAGCTTCTCACAATGGTTTGCTGGAATTTTGGCCCATTCCTTTTCACAGAACTGGTGTAACTAAAACCGGTCTGTAGGTCTCCTTCCTCACACACACTTTTTCAGTGCTGCCCACAAATTTTCTGTAGGATTGAGGTCAGGACTTTGTGATGACCACTCCAGAACCTTGACTATGTTGTCCTTAAGCCACTTTGTAACGTATTTGGAGGTCTTGGTGTCATTGTCCCTTTGGAAGCCCCATTTGTGCCCAAGCTTTAACTTCCTGGCTGATGTCTTCAGATGTTGCTTCAATATTTCCACATCATTTTCTTACCTCTTGATGTCTTCTATTTTGTGAAGTGCACCAGTCACCTCCTGCAGCAAAGCAGCCCCACAACACGATGCTGCCACCACCATACTTCAAGGTTGGGATGATGTTCTGAGGCTTGCAAGCTTCCCCCTTTTTCCTCCAAATATACTGTTGATCATTATGGCCAAACAGTTAAATTTTAGCTTCATCAGACCACAGGACATGTCTCCAAAAATTAAGATCTTTGTCCTCATGTGCAGTTGCAAACTGTAGTCTGGCTTTTTGATGGTGGTTTTGAAGCGATGGCGTTCTCCTCGCTGAGTGGCCTTTCAGCTCATGTCGGTACAGAACTTGTTTTACTGTGTCTTACCAGTTTCAGCAGCACCTTCACAAGGTCTGTTTCTGTTGTCCTGGGGTTGATTTTGCACATTTAGCACCAAAACACGTTCATCTCTGGGACGTGAAGGAGAATCCGTCTCCTTCCAGAGCGGTAAGATGGCTGTACGCTCCCATGGTGTTTATACTCGCATTTTATTGTTTGAATGGATGAATGTTGGACCTTCAGGCATCTGGAGATGACACCTAAGGTTGAACCAGACTTGTGGAGGACCACAATTCTTTTCCTGATGTCTTGGTTGAGTTCTCTTGACTTTTTCCATGATGTCACAGAAAGAGGCTCTGTGTTTGAGGTGTGCCTTAAAATTCATCCACAGATGTGGCACCAATTAACTCAAATGGTGTCAGTTATCCCAATTAACCTATCAGAAGCTCCTAAAAAGCTCAGACTGGAATAAATGGGAACGTTTTATGTTGTTTAAAGACATAAACTTAGTGTATGTAAAGTTTTTTTATTCTGATGAAAGTAATAAAGAATTCTCTATGAAACAATCTCTCTCTTTATTCTGACGTTCAACAAATACAAAAAAATTTGACCTAACTGACCTAAAACAGAAAAAGTTTACTCTGATTTAATGTTTGACAGTGAGGAAAAAAGAATGTTGTGTCTTTTTCTGAAGTGTACGTAAACTTCTTGTTTCAGCTGTATACCCCTGTGTTTCAGTCTGTGTTTGCCGGTTCCCTGTGTTTTTGTGTCTGAGTTTCTCGGCTCAGTTTTTTCTCCGAGATTCTCAGCTCAGTTTTCGTCTTCGAGATTCTCGGCTCAGTTTTTGTCTCCAAGTTTCTCGGCTCAGTTTTTGTCTCCGAGATTCTCGGCTCAGTTTTTGTCTCCGAGTTTCTCGGCTCGGTTCATGTTTTCTGTGTGTTTCTGTTCAGCCGTGGTCCGTCCTTGTTGAGCTCCATTCTGTTTTCATTCTGCTTTGTTTTGTTTTCATTTTGTTTTACTTTACTCTTACTCCCAGTGTTAGTTCTGTGTTCTGTTTATTTTTTAGTTTATTTATGTCCTGTTTCCCATTTTCTGTAAATAAATCATGGTTACATCCCACTCCATTCCTATGTCCAGTCGTTACAGTGTGTCTCTCCACCTGGAGACATAAACAGTTTTCAGTCCACCCTAAAGTGGAAGAGCTCTGGATGTTTATGGGCTTGCAAGGGGAAGGCAGGGGAACGTTAATGGTCCATCCTGGACCAGTCGTAAGTGGTGGATAAAACAAGTTCTAAAACACCTCCACCACCACCAACAACAACAAATGGATTGCCTCACCCAGCTGAGGGTGGTCATGGCGTTATTGTGGTAAATCCGTCTCCAGGCTTTAAAAGTAAGTGTTTGTGGTTTGTGGGCGGGGTCGAGGCCCTGGTGTTGAAGGCTCGCTCTGGTGCAGCTGGAGAGTGTAAGAGTTATTAATGACTTTGCGCAGCTGGAAATAGCAGGGGACTGGCACTACACTTCTCAATAGCCGATGGATGACAGACTTACTTTGTGGGCCATAAGTAGGCTAATTAGTCTTTTTCCAATCCCAGAGCCCGCTCTCCTGAAGCCCGGCCAGACGTGGCTGAAAGAGAGAGGCCAAATGGCACTGGCTGAGGTTCATGATGACAAATGGGTACATCGCAAGCCCCCCGAACGGTCTGAAGTATCGGTTTCCACTGAGCCGCTTCTGAAGAGGCCCTTCACCTCTCCGAAAGGACTCTGATGACTCTATTGTGATGAACAGGTTTGAATGTGTTTTGACATGTGTCCAGTAGATGGCATCAAGGGACCAGTTGTTTGGGATTTGCTCGGATCTGTCTGGCGCTCCTCGTCCTCGACACACACTCTTTGAAACATAGCCCGAGTGTTTGGACATGCATGGCTGTGGGTCAGAGAGTAACACGAATGGAAACTATTTTCTTTTTATGTCTCTATCTCCTCTAAACATCAAGGCACTCCATTCGTTAATGAGGATGAACTTTGAAACATTTGGACACGATGGTGAAAACAGGAGACTGAAATATATCTATGGATTGAAATGGTTTAAGGAACAGTTAGGCCAAAAATGTCAAATGTCAATATATTATTTCCATGATATGTAATAGTCTGCAGAGCAACTTTGCGTCCTTCAGAACATCAGTTTGACGGCACAAGTTTGTAATTTTTGTGTTCTTATCCGTCTGTATTTCATTTCATCTCTACAATACCAGGCATGCGTTATGCAAATGTCATTCAACCACTGGGGATTCCTCAAAGAGCAACAGAAATTCACTGATCAGTACAGACGAGCTGTACTACTTTAAACCAGAAATCTCAGGGGGAAAAAATCATTTAGCTTATCTTCATATATTCACCTTCAAGATACATCGTCACACGTCATTGTTTTCCAGATCTTTAACTCAGAAAAATTCCCTTTCTGCACTGTATACTAAATCACTAATAACTTTTCTTAAACTGTAATGAAATTATTTTTCTTAGTAATTCCTGGTACAAGTAATCAATACTTTACTTCTGAGTAAAAGTACTTTAAACCACATGCACATTTGCAGCTATTAAACATCATATAAGAGCCAAGAGACTTTCCAAAATGATATTTAAGCAGAAATGTCCACACTGACCACCTTTTAAAGATCTGTCATCTGCACCTCTGCTATGAACAAGGCACAGTTAGTAATGATTATTACAAAAATTTATAAAAACACCTTATAAAAGCCTAAATATTAGTTAGTGCAAACATTTAGTACAAAAACAATTAAAATGTGATAAAAATCTTTAAACTAATCAAATTTTTACATGTTGTTTGAGTAGATTAGTGACAAGTAATGATAAATTACTTGCATTATGCTTGTGGTATTTGAAACATGAATGAAAATCAAGTCTGGCCTGTTTAGGTGAGATTAAGGCCCTCTTCTCTTGGGCATGAAGATCTTCAGGAGTTGTCACGATTAAATGTTTTATAGAGTTTGCAGTGGAAAGCTGTTAAAACTTAGACATAACCACTATTATATCGTACTATTATGTAAAATATATTATGTACATTACAATGTTTTTATCTTTTACTTCTTCATTCACTCTCATCCTCCTCAGTCAATGTACAACTCTGTCCATACTCATACAATTAGGGTTATTTCCACAGTCCAAGTAATCCAGTCAGCTCACACAGGTAATGAATGTACTTAAAATACATTAAAGGGCAAATACGGATCAGAAATCTTGTGTCTATCATCCAATTTACATTGACTAAACATCTTTTTTTCAGACTTATTTCAGTATAAAGCCATTCTACCATGAAACTCAGAACCCGAGGTTGATGACAAGTAGTGAAATTTACTCAAGTAATTGAAATATACACTAGAAGGTTATTTAACTAAGTGATAAAAAATGTGTTATTTACTATAAAATGTTTTACTGCATTATCCCTGTACTGTATGTTCACAGTTTGAGCAATTTTAGACGGGGAACCATAAAGGAACCATAAAAATAAATATATATTTATGTTTATCTTTGGCCTTTGCGTTATTATTACTGAGGGAACTATTTTCTGCTTGCTGTCCCACTGTACACTGAGAATGTCTCCACTCATCATAATCCATGAGGCATATTACGGCTGCAGTCTACAGCGTGGCCCGTTAAAATGCAATTTTACAAGAGCTTAAGGTGCTTCATAACCCTGCAAATAATCCGCCTCCCAGTTGCCGTCAGGCTTGGAGACAGAGGCTTGAAACCAGAGAGGCCGGCAGCAGCTTTTATAACCCCCAATCATAAACGCGCAACACGCGGGGCGGCCCGGCCCTGAGAATGTGGCGTTAATTCATTTTGACTTTACCCCGACGTGAAAACGGCCTGCCTCTCTCACTACCGTCTCTGTGGCCGAAGGAACTAACATCGCCCCTCGCTGGTGGAGAAGGGGACCGGGGCCCAGCTGCGACCATTTGGTCGCTTGTGTTGCACCATGCTCAGGTCATGCGACGCCACCCAGTCGCATTCTGGGGATAGCAGCAGAGAAACGGCACCTGGTCCGGGCCGGCCGGAGCTGGGGGAACTGGCACGGAGGCCCCTGACGGAAAAGCCCACGGGTCGGTTCCCCAGGAGCGCTCACACATGCTCCCTGCTTAACAAGACACCCACTGGAAAATGGACAATCACTGTAAAATTTGTACATTCTGGGTGTGAAACTGGAGACCCTGGTGGAGGGGTCTGAGAGGAGAATGCTGAAGAAGCTTCTCTGTATCATGGACACCCCATGCACGACACCCTCTCACCACATGATAGACCATCAGAGCCACACAGTAAGACTCATCGCCTCTAAACGCAGGACTGAACGCCGCAGAGAGACTCTATAACTCCTCCCTGCTCTGTGGGGGAACTTTAAAGTTCTGAAGTTTATAAATCATGATTCTGTTCTGAATAGGGTTTGTGCAATATACAACCCA
Organism: Brycinus macrolepidotus; assembly: GCA_037974445.1. Classification (NCBI taxonomy): domain Eukaryota; kingdom Metazoa; phylum Chordata; class Actinopteri; order Characiformes; family Alestidae; genus Brycinus; species Brycinus macrolepidotus. Next base: position 20,899,934 of record JBBPCZ010000019.1, on the reverse strand, counting down.
GCTGTTTATTCTGTGAATTGATTGAATGTTTTGAATGTGTTTAATTTATTGCACGAACACTGTCACTTTCATAAACCTACTGATCCTCTAGTACCACACACTAAATCTCACACACAGCAGCGTCAGTGTTACACTTTTCATTGTTACACTGTTAACTGTTCTTGTCATTGTGTTGCATTATTGTTTATTGTTTTTTATTTTTTCTATTGTCTTGTTATCTTTTATTCTTTCTAGTTGCACTGAGCACGGTAGTGATGCCAGAATTTCCCTCGGGATAAATAACGTGTTTTTTTTTATCTTGTCTTATTTCTACTCATTGTGTTGACAGACAACAGTAATACTGATGTGACTTCTGTGAAGCTATATGTGAAATTAAAGTGAACCTTTTGTCACCCATGAACACACCACAGCACACAGTGTGAAATTTGTCCTCTGAATTCAACCCATTCAACCCATTTAACCCATTCAACCCACTCAACCCATTTAATCCATTCAACCCATTCAACCCATTCAACCCATTTAATCCATTCAACCCATTCAACCCATTCAACCCATTTAACCCGTTTAACACATTCAACCCATTCAACCCATTTAATCCATTCAACCCATTCAACCCATTCAACCCATTTAACCCATTTAACCCATTCAGCCCATTCAACCCATCCAACCCATTTAACCCATCCAACCCATTCAACACATTCAATCCATTCAACCCATTTAACCCATTTAACCCATTCAACACATTCAACCCATTCAACCCATTTAACCCATTCAACCCATTTAACCCATTCAACACATTCAACCCATTCACCAAGTGAAGCAGTGGGCATCCACTTAACTTTTAGTGATTTTGGACCATTTTTGTTCATTTATTATTAAATTATGCCATAGTATAAAGAGCAGCTGGCGTTTTGAAATAAATAAATGACAGTCTAAATAGACACATGAGGTTTTTTGCTGACAGTCCATAGTTTAGAGGAAATGTGGGGAACGGTATCTTGCTCAAGAGTACCTCAGTGGTGCCCTTGGCAGTCCTGGGATTCAAACCCACGGCCTTCCGAACGCAGGGGCCGCTCCCTAACCACCAGGCCACCAGCGGTTTATGTGAAGCTATAAAGCAGTTATGTAGCTAGGAGGGGGAGGAACTGGGTCCACAGACAGATCCTCGCAGGTTTAGAGGTTAAAGAGCAGCGCTGGCGTCCTTCTGATGTGTCTTCATCCTCCAGCCTCCGGGGGTTAATGGCTGCAGGTTATTGTGACGCAACCATGGCAAAGGCATCATCAGGTTTTGCACTCAGATTGTTATCAGATATTAATACATCATAAAATCTGATTTAAAAAATTTGTATCTTCAAAAACATTCTGATAATTCTTCATTTAAGGATTGTATTAATAAGGCTACATAACACATAACATGCCTGCTATAACAACAAACCTAAAACTATATAACCTTTAAAAAGGCGCATTCCCAAAAGTGTCATAAAGATTGTCTTTGTCAATTTTTATGTCACCTCAGAAAATGTTATGACAAGTGTTGGAATAAGCCTTTATTTTGTTTATGTAGGTTTATGTAGGTTTATGTCAGGTTTATGTATTTTGTAGCCTCACGACCCCTGACTTAAAGTGAAGTGCTGCATTCTTAACCTTCAGTGTTTCGGTGTACAGGTTTTATTCTAAGTGATTTTGGACCATCTGGTTCATTTATTATCAAATTATGCCATAGTGTAAAGGGCAGCTGGCGTTCTGAAATAAATAAATGACAGTCTAAATAGAGATATGAGGTTCAGTCCATAATTTAGAGGAAATGTGGGGCGCAGTCATTTAACAGAACAGCTCCATCCAGTAATCCAACTGGTACAAACGGATCTGACAGAGAAAATTAGAGCTGCATTGTGGCAGCTGTTAAAAGATTACCAGCTGGATTACTGGATGGAGCTGTTCTGTTAAAATGGCAGTGCCCCATGGTGAACTGACAACGTGGAGAAACACAACATTTCCTCTTAGATTGTCATAGTTTAAGAGAGGTGTGGGATAAAGTAATAGAAGTTAATTTTAAAATAGAAATTTAAGATTTTATAGGATTTTTGAAGATGTAAATAAAGAATGACTGTAATATTCTGTGATTTGTAAAATCTGAACTATGGAAAACAAGAAATAAAATGAAAAACTGAGAAAAATCAACACTTCATTCAAAGATGTCAGAACTAAACCTCCAAAATGGCAGATTTACTTAAGAAATTAATAAATTAATCAATTAATTTTAGATCCTTTCTATAAGTCCATCCATTCATAGTGAATTGTGATGTAGTGACAGAGTGTAAAAGGTGATGTTTTCAAATCTGGAAAAGTAAAATAAACTATAAATTACAAATATAAGGTGTTACAGTGCACGTTTCTCTACTGTTGGTAATTGGCTGAAATCTTAATAAAGTTTATTTTTAGACCTTTGCTTGTACAGCCAAACCAAGCCAAACAGTCCAAACTATTTTAAGCAAGATTTTTTCCAGAAAAATGTTACTTAAAGTTTTAGTCTTGCATGCGTTTAAGTCCCCAACAGAACTCAGTGTAAAGTGCTGCATTTTTTAATGTGCATTTCATTGGTTGCTGCTCTCTAAAATAAACGGCCTTTGCTAACAGAGACCAGTTCTAAACAAATTCTTGAAACCAGTTCATGTCATATTATATCAGAGTTAAGTTCTGTGGTATCAGTGCCAGAATAGAAATGGTTTTATGCTGTTGTGGAACGGTCCGTTATCATTATTCATGCTCTATATTCTCTTGGTGCATTATTACTGTTTCTGGTGCATTATTACTGTTTTTGGTGCATTATTACTGTTTCTGCTGCATTATTACTGTTTCTGGTGCATTATTACTGTTTCTGGTACATTATTACTGTTTCTGGTGCATTATTACTGTTTCTGGTACATTATTACTGTTTCTGCTGCATTATTACTGTTTCTGCTGCATTATTACTGTTTCTGGTACATTATTACTGTTTTTGGTGCATTATTACTGTTTCTGCTGCATTATTACTGTTTCTGCTGCATTATTACTGTTTCTGGTACATTATTACTGTTTTTGGTGCATTATTACTGTTTCTGCTGCATTATTACTGTTTCTGCTGCATTATTACTGTTTCTGGTACATTATTACTGTTTTTGGTGCATTATTACTGTTTCTGGTGCATTATTACTGTTTCTGGTACATTATTACTGTTTCTGCTGCATTATTACTGTTTCTGCTGCATTATTACTGTTTCTGGTGCATTATTACTGTTTTTGGTGCATTATTACTGTTTCTGCTGCATTATTACTGTTTCTGGTACATTATTACTGTTTTTGGTGCATTATTACTGTTTTTGGTGCATTATTACTGTTTCTGGTGCATTATTACTGTTTCTGGTGCATTATTACTGTTTCTGCTGAATTATTACTGTTTTTGTCAATGCCTGCTGCTACCAGACAACTGAGGACACTCCATTGCGTACCTGTATATATATTCATATCCACTCTGTATATATATACACACATATACTTAATGTGTACATACATACATATACTTATATAGGTTTATATATATATATATATATATATATATATATGTGTGTGTGTGTGTGTGTGTGTGTGTGTATATATATATTTCTAGATTATTTGTATAGTGTATGTTTTGTACTGTACTGTTGTGTTCTATAGTTTTTATTCTATTGTTTTTGCTGCTCTTATCTTTTTTCTGTCCACTTTCTGCAGTAGCAATGCAAATTTCCCACTGTGGGACTGATAAAGGTTTATCTTATCTTATTTTATCATATCGCATCTTATTTTATTTTATCTTATCTTATCTTATCTTATCTTATCTTATCTTACCTTAGGGACTCTGTATTGTGTCTTTAAGATCGTCCCAGTTGTGGCCGGTGAATATTTGTTCCTGTAGCTCCTGATAATCACTGCTGCACTGAGACACTGAGACAGGTGTTTAGTTATTTGTCCCGCCGGGCCATCTTTTGTCTGCTGGTTTGAGGGGCGCGGACCGCGTGGCATTCTCGCCCTGGCACATGTTCCTCAGACCCCACAAGACGCCTGATCGTTCCTCTCCGAAACTCACCCTCCACAAAACAATAATATTTTTCCCCGCGGCGCGGAGGACACCGAGGCGGCCCCTCACCCTCGGCCACACCGCGCTGGAGACAGTGTCTCCACCTGTCCGGGGTCAGAGGTTAATGCCCGAAGATTAGGGTTTGTTTCCATAACGACCTGGATGGTGCGCGGGCTTTCGCTGTTCCATGTGTTGAAAGGTTCACTCAGCAGCCTGGACCCATGATAAATCAATCAAAACAGAGGGAAGGTAGGAAAAGACAGTGCTGGGGGGGGATTTAAATTTCCCTAAAAGGCCCACACAATTTTCCTGCATTTTATTATTATTCTTATTATTATTTTTATGTAGGTTTATGTCCCCATAAAAGCAGTCATAAATCATTTTTATAAGACGATTTCCAGCCTTAGCGTAAGCTTGTATAATTACTCTTAGCTGGTTAAGCAGTTACATGCATAAAAAGCTTAAGTAAATAACTTCAGAACATCAGGTGATTCACAAACAGGACACACAGCTTGGTAATGTGTGTGTTCAGTAAGACACAGTTCATACATTTAATGAATGCATAGATGGGTGTGCAGTGATACACACCTTGTTTAATAAAGTGTTATACTGGCTTATGGGAGGAATTATAAAGTTTTATGTATTCAGAGTCACAGCTCATAAAAGTTTAAATGTTTTCACACACACACACACACATATATATATATATATTTATAAACATATAAACTTTTGAATTTAAAAAAGTGAAGAAAAAGTGAAGATTTCCACCATGCAGGTCCTTTACATACTTTTGCGTGTGTGTGTGTGTAATTTATTTTATTATTATTAATAATAAAGCTGTTTCGAAGAATATTCCATGAACAGAATTGTTTTGTTTAATAACTTGACATGAATATAAAATTTAAATTATGCATGTGGTTGTAGGTGTGTGTGTGTACGTGTGTGTGAGTATGCGTGTGTGTGTGTGTGTGTGTGTGTGTGTGTGAGGCTGTGTGTCAGTGTGTGTGTGTGAGGCTGTGTGTCAGTGTGTGTGTGAGTGTGTGTGTGAGTGTGTGTGTGTGTGTGAGTGTGTGTGTGTTAAAATGTTTTCCAATTAGAGAATACTGTATGATTTTTAAAAAATTTAAAAGGTTCTGATAAGGTATGAATATTAATAGGTAATACAACAATAATCTTCATGTCAAGTCCCACCAGGCCTCCACCCCAGTACGTGTTTATAATATGGTTGTGTCCATGTTATGAAGAAGTCTTCAAACAAAAGTGTTACCAAACTTTTTCAGATGATTTTTCTTTCTTAATAAATTGAAAATTAACAAAATCACTTGGAATATTAACAACAAAAATGTCCCCTTCTGACGGTGTATCAGTGTCGTTAAGAACAGTGTATTGCTTTAAATAGAGCCATTAACTGCTTTTGTGGTCTCAGTAATTGTATTATAAGCATGTTAATGAACGGGATGTTTGTGGCTCTGTTCGGAAAAGTCAAAGGTAAACTCTGGCCACCCTCACTTACACCCCCCCCGGCGGGAGGAGGGGGCATGTGACTGTCCTGTGCTGAACCATCTGATCTGGCAGCGGGGTAATAAAGATTAAGCGGTCCACATTAAAACCTCTCCAAACAACTGCCGCTCCGTACCCCCAGTACCGTGCCGCCGGTCCAGCCCGGGACGCGCTGGGGAGGCCGCCAGTGGCCCCCGAATGCCATGGACTTGTAAGGCTCTCTTTTACGCTACCAGGATACGGGACGCCACTTTTAGCAGTGGAGCGCCCCCCTCCTCCCCCGAGGCTCCACCAGCGCCGGGATCGAAGGCATGAGCCAGGGCCAATTAGGCTGAAAAACAATAGCCCAACCCCCCCCCACCCCGGTCCACAGAGCGCATCGGCCACAGACATCCCAAAAAATCACTCTTGCCTGTCTTC
>JBBPCZ010000019.1:20824502-20836357 GCA_037974445.1 Brycinus macrolepidotus | reverse complement strand
ATTTGTTCATTTTTGTTCTTTATGTTCATTTGCGTGTGATGCCGTTTTTAAACCCCAGTAGTGGTTTTTATTATTACATGTTTTTAAATTACAGTAACTTTGGTTCTACTTGACACAGGAACACCAAACAAAGCTCAGCATGACGTCTGACACCTCGAGAACCAACACACACCGGGAGAACTTCCATATAAGGAACTGTCTGGCCATATGACCACAGTTTACCATTTGTTGCTGCTTGTGTTCTAAGAGTTAAATGCGTTCATTGTGCAGAGATACATGCAGGGCATTCCTATCACCACCAGAAGAAATCTGAGATGATATGTTTCTCTACAATAAACCATTTCAAATCAAACAACTCTAAACTTTTACAACCTCATATATGGTGAAATTCCACTTTATCATGCCAGAAACGTAGGAAAGTCAAAGATTAAGTCAAAGTCATGTACTTTCTAATGATCTCTGTTCATCTGCCTTGACATTACAGCACATTCAGTAAAATAATAAGTCAGTACCACTCTGGAAAAGAACACATGGAATAACTCACTACATAATGAAATTTTGTCAGTGGGTATGAATTACGATGCTCATTTTCGCTGCTGATGCACATTCATTACTTATAATGGGGCAATCATAGCAAGAAATGCTTGCAGTGAAATCATCTAACATTCATTTCGTAGCAAATTTGTGAGTAATGTGGTCGACTAATCATGAGTGTCGGTCATTGTCTGTGAACATGAAGACCGCTGAATGGTATGCTGCCTTAGGTTTCTGCTTCTGTTTCTCCATCCTTGAAACTAATTGTATCGAGATCTGGGGAATTTACAGTAAAAACCTTGAGCTCTTTATCATTTTCCTTAAAAACCTTTCCTGTGTGGGAGAGTGCTGAAAGAGGCCACTGCCATGAAGGGGTGGAGTTGGTCTAGAGCAATGTTTAGGTAGGTGGTACCTGTCAAAGTAGCATCCAGATGAATAGCAGAACCAAAGGTCAAGTCAACTCAAGTAGGTGTTTATTGTCTTTTCAGCCATGTAAACCATGCATGGGGTAACAAAACAATGTTCTAGGTTTCCCAGCAGAACATTGTCCAGAGCATCACACTGCCTCCTCCAGCTTGCCTTCCTCCAGCAGTGCGTGCTGGTGCCTCTTGCCCTGGTAAGTGACCCACACATACCTGGCCATCTATATGATGTAAAAGAAAACATGATTCCTCATACCACCCCCTCTCCTTGCATTGCTCCATGGTCCAGTTTGGATGCTCATGTGCACGTAATAGGTGCTTTCAGTGGTAGACAGGGGTCAGCATGGGCACTGTGACCAGTTTGTGCCTACCCAGCCCCATACAGCGCTAACTGTGCCAGCCTTCGCTCCGCCCCAACATCAGTGAGCCATAGTTACCCATGAACCTGTTACCAGTTCACCGATTATCCTTCCTTAAACCACTTTTGGTAGGTACTGACCATTTCATACGGGAAACACCCCACAATATTTGTTGTTTTGTCAATTCTTCGACCCAGTCATCTAGCCATCAACAACGTGGCCCTCGTCAATTTAGCTCAGATCCTTACACTCACACATTTTTCCTGCTTCCAATACATCAGCTTCAAGAACTGACTGTTCACTTGCTGCTTAATATATCCTACCTCTTGACAGGTGCCATTGTAATGAGATAATCAATGTTATACATTTCACCTCTCAGTGGTTTTAATGTTGTGGCTGATTGGTGTGTGTATTGCATCTAGCCCACTGTGCATACAATTATATGTCACATATATCCTAAAACAGCACTTAAATAAAGATGTTATACTGACAGTTAATTGTATGACTTTAAAAAGACAAGTATCCAAATGTGACAGAAAGTAATCAGATTGCATTACTTTACTAATCCTTTGAGTTACAATACACTTTTTAACAGGTAAACAGTAATCTGAAATATATTATCAAAGTAACCCTGTCAATGTTGTTTGTGTGATTCATCTGGTCATTCCAGCAGTACGCAATGGGGCTGGTATATTTTTTGCTGTTTTGTTGAACTCTAAAATACGACATCGCTTGTTACTCGACATCGCTTGGAACTTGAATGATGACCCCATCATGGACCAGACAGAGGGCCATGGGTTAATAGTCTGTTAGGTTGAATAGTATTCAATAGATTAATTGATTCTAGAAATCATTATTTGCTGCTTCCTCTCATTCTGTTCTGTAGTGAAATGTGGAACCAAGGTCTCTTCACTCTGAACAGAACAGAGCAAAGCGACTGGCTCTGCTCAGGATGTCAGGTCCAGAACAGAACTGAGAGCAATGTCGTTCGCTCTGTCCAAGATGTCAAATCCAATAAGGTTTAGAGTCAAGCACCACATGCCACACTTCGTGTGCAGACCCATCCTGTTCAGTGCTCGGTCATCCAGTTACATCTTCAGCATAGCTGTTAGAAATACCTTTATTCCATTGCTGGACTGAAAAGAGTTTCTGTTATTTCTACAGTAAACCTGTATGATGCCTCAAATGTGTTTTACCATTTTATTTTTGTCTTCATAAGGTATCCAGCTACCACTGCTATGATAGTGCTATTCCTGTGGGATTCAGTCTCTGTGGTTTTTGCTGTGTCACGTTAGTACTTAGAGTGCTGTACTTTCTCTTTCCCACGGTTTTCCTGCACAGCTCTAGCTGTAACACTGACGTTTGGAGTTTGAACGCCTGTTAGTGAGGAAAATGAAGGAAAATCCTCTTTGATGATGATGCAGTTGCACTTCTGGCAGGGAAACTGTGTTCTCAGCTAAAGGCACTGAGGTGAAACTGAGCTCATTGGTCCCCAGCATACAAAACATGTCTAATGCAGGTCTGACATCTTAACCATTATGCCTGCTAGGAGGGGAGGTCTGCATATAGGGTTTATATACTAACCCGTGCTCGTAAGATCCTTCCACTGCCACGGCTCCAGCACATTCTTCCAGACGCGCAGAGACGGGACGTTGCATTGCAGCTGTTGCCTCTAATTTACCAGGCCACCGTGACACGCGCCTCCATGCCCGGCTTGCTCCAGGGGGGGAAAGAATAAAATAAATAAAAGCAGAAACTCACCCAAAAATAGGCTGTGTATCAACGCCCCCACACCAAGGTTCACGCTCTGCTCCCGGCCATCATATTTCATCAATCTTTCAGCCACTTATTGACGGGATGTCCACACATATTTGCGTGATGCCCCATTGGTGTGCTGAGAAATATTGCTTTCTATATTAGCCAGGGTAGTGGTCATGTGTGTGGGAGGCAAAAGTGTCGCCCGTGGCGCAAAGAAACACCCGCTTCACTCATTACCGCGCCACATAATGCTCTTTGTGCCCGGCGTATTTGGAGAGCTTATTGAACCCTGTACGCTGGTGGTGTTTAATGTGTCCCTCGATGACCCTTAGATGAGGAGGTCATTTTAGAAGAGGCCCACTTGACCGCCTGATAGATGCGCTATTACTTCCCACGGTCTTCTATAAGGAACAAGTTTAAAATGACCTTTAGCAAGCATAAAAACAGTTTAATGACATCGTTTAGGAGCTTCTGTAACAGCAGGCACTTTTAAGTCATAGATGTGGATTTTGGAGTACACTTTTAACACATAGCCCGGAACTATTTATTTACTGATTTTTACATAAAAAACGAGTGTGAAATTGAATACATTTAAGCAATTACGGAGTATATATCACTGACATCGGCGTTGTGCTCATTCTTAACGTGTAACTACATAGTTGTTAGGAACACTTAATATAAAGTGGGACCAAGATTTACTAAATTATAACTTTCTTTTTGCATTGAAACACATTGCATAAATATTAAATAAGAATATTTAAATTAATATGTAGTTATTTGTATTTTTCTACTATAAATGTCAGTACTTTTTTATATTTTCACAAAGGCAAACAAATTTAGTTGGACAGAATCGATTTTATCTTTTCATGTTCAGTATTTTTGTAGCTAAACGTGAACAAATGTATTTTGAATTAGACTTTTAAAACAATATAATATTCCTATTAAATTGGAATTTTTCATGAGTATAATATTTGCCATTTATACTCAAACAGTGAAAATATAAAATTTTATTTGAAGCTTTCTACATAGGCACTGTCTAACACATGTATGCTGAATAACATATTTATTGAGTTTTTAAGTCAGTAATCGCAAGATGACAAGCTGTTTTCTGATGTGTTTTATCATAAGCTGCTCAAACAGGTATTTGTTCCATTAATAACCCTGTTATGAACCTATAATGCATGTACTTAGTCTAGAACATCATATTTTGTATCAGTTATATGAAAGATATTCTCAGAAAAGCATGCGTGTAAACTGGTGTTGAAGGTATTAAAACTCTTATATTCAATATAAGGTGTTCATGACCAGACTTATAACACTGTCATGAAGCGTTATAATGCCTTGTAACAGGGTTATAAATGCCTGCCACTTTTGTCAGTGCAATGTGTTTTACATCATAAAACATCTTATGTCATCTTGCAAATACTGACATAAGCTGGTCATAAATACTTATACACACTTTTATATTTGCTGTGAAGTCTCTGTGTTGGTAGCCTTCAAATAAAGTGTTACCAAGAACCTTTACTGCGTCCTTACAACAGCTGAGTGCGTCGCGAAACTTGCAACTTGCTCAAATGGACTGTGTTAAAGCCTCGTCCTGGATCGCTCTTAATTATGCTTTGATGCCATCGCTTCATTCATGTGAACCCCCGCCTGTGCCCGCTCTTCTAGAACCGGCCCATGAACTTTAATATTAAAGGCTTCATAGTGGAGGGCACACCGCTGCCCATGCCACGCTTGCGGGAACACAGTCCTGATGACGAACAGAAAGAGGGAGTCATGACGGCATGTTGGGCAAGGCCGTGCCAGGGAAAAAAAAAAAAAAGAAAAAAAAGAGAAACAGATTTGCATATCCACTCTTGCTTATATTCAAAGTGACAGCCAGGCAACTGCACTTGCAGAACACGCCAAGGTTACGCCGCGGTTTGGTGCTTCTTATTTGAAATCTGTCGCAAAGTAAATAAATTATGCACCTCAATCCACGTGGTCCTGAGTGCGCGCAGGGAGTGAGGCGCCGTTGAGTATAATTATAAGGCTATGTATGGATGGCAGAGGCGGAAACGGCAATAGGGAGCCATAAATCATCCGCACTGCATCGCGAGGCGGAGCGTTCGGGCCTAATGCCGTCACATGGGCTTTCCACAGTTTATAGGTGACACCTTCGTGCCTGTAAAATGGAAATGGAACTCATACCCATAATGCAGTGCTAAGAGTGTGATTGTGGTTGGGGTGCATTTACTTGAGAACTGTGTTTAGCCAGATGGACATGAAGTCATGAGCTGCATGGGGGTAATACTGGAATGGTGAATGAAGGTCAAGCTCCGACTGGTGCGTTTAAAGGAACACTACTACATTTTTCAACATAATTCCTGCCTGCCACATCTGTAACATGTGGTCAGTTATGACACGAGAATGCTGATGTGTTTCCCTGTCCTTAGAAAACAACAGAAAACCTGTCGACTTAAAGCATGTTCATAATGGAAGTCAATGGAGAGGTGCTGAGAACCCCTTTCCATTGGTTTCTATTATAAGTGTGCAGTGGGTCTACAGGGTTTCTGCTCTGTTCTTTGCACGTGGAATTTATTGTCCACAGTAACTGACCATATGCTACAGATGTGGCAGGTTGAAAAACACCAGAGCATTCCTTTAATGTGATAAGAAGGAGAAACCCAACATGAGAGAAGTACCTCAACCTGGTTAGAGGAGCAGTTCGCCAAAAAATCTAATTTGCACAATTTTTCCCTTCGTTCTTAAACCAAAACATGGTCGGTGTCAGTTTTGCACTGAAGACTTTTGGTGAAATAGACTTCCATGACTACATTAGCCTCCTTGCTCCAGTGCACATGAGAAGAAGCAAGGATATCTTGACCATCTGATGACATTTGGGATCAGTGGAGCTTCACTTACTTATCAGGAACTGCTGAGAGAGAAAGAGGAGCAACAGAACCTCACCCTACATGCTGGGGTGTGTCGTTAGAATGCATTTGGGACAAACAGGACAGGCTCTTTGTGTGTTTATGAGGTTTGTGTGAATAAATTTGCTTCCTCCGGTTTAATTAGGGATGATTTTTGCATTGGGCCCGGAGGCACAGTTGCTTGTATATTATGCTATTTTACCACTTGGGTAAATGTTAATGGGGAATTTTCCTCTCACTTCATTTTGGCTGACTTAACATCACCCGCTGCGACTCTTCATTTAGGAGAGGCGAAGTGAGGAGCTCTGTAGGTGTTAAAATTCCAAGCATGCCGCTGCCTGTTGACTTAATCACGTAGCGTTATCAAATCATGCTCCTCTTCCTAATAAGCCATCTGGAGATCTGCAAACAACAATGATGTGCACACAATGCATGATGGCAGCCATATCGAAATAACAAAATGCATAATGCCTAGCACTGACAGCTCTGTGCACGAGCACAAATCTGTCCCTCAAAGTGAAGCCATAAGTGTATGAAAGATTGTTGCTAATCCATGTCCACTTCTGGTCCGTTTGGCCAATTACCACTTTTATAGCACCCCGGGAAGATTAAAAATGTCATAGACCCTTTGATTTTCAACTGAGAGAGGGATATGGAATGGATAGTGGTTACTCAGGGACTAAGGTAAATACGTCGGGACAAGACAATGTAATTAGCCCCAGTCATCCCTCCCTTATACACTATATGGACAAAAGTATTGGGACATTCCAGTGTGTCTGTGCCCCAGTGCACAAAGTGCACAAAGCACGCTCCATAAAGACATGGCTGGATGAGTTCGGTGTGGAAGAACGTGACAGAGCCCTGATGCAATGTCATTGAAGTTCCTGTTGGTGTAATGGTCAAGCGTCCCAATACTTTTGTCCACATAGTGTACCAGTCGGCATTAGCTAATAGCACTAGAGAGTTGCTTTGCTCTAATGATAAGTACTCCATAAGTACTGAGGCAGTTATTTTTGCATGACATTTAATGAATATTTTATTCGAAACTCCTACTTCATAGGTCCACCTTACTTTGAGATATAAAGCCTACATCTACGCCATGCGTACAAAGGTTTGGGAGCGCCTGCTTGTCCCGTGTTTCCTCCAAAATTGAGGGTATTAGGAGCGAGGTAGCCACCAGTTTTGCTGCAGTAACAGTCTCTATTCCTCTGGGAAGGCCTTACACTAGATGTTGGAAAGCTATCTTGGAGCTCATCATGAAGGCATTGGATGGTGTTTCATTACTCCAGAGAATGAAGTCCCATTGCTTCATAACCCAGTGCTTTATACTCTCCGGCCAGTTGGATATGGAGGCCTTGGTGGCTCATGTGTGGCTACTCCAGATCATCCCATTTAGTTGGTCAGTGCATTTCTGTGGACAATATACAAGCTGTGTGTTCATGATTTAACATTTGTGAGTTATGAATGCACCTTAAAGCAGCTGAATTTACTTCTTATGGGACTAATGCCCCGGGTACTTCTAGATATAGCATATATAGTGGTTCTGGTAATGTAAATGGACCTCATAAAGTGTTCAGTATGGTATTTTTTTCAAGGAAAGTATTTCTGATGAAGTAGAGGGTAAGCGCATATTCAAGCTTTTTGGATTAAAGATAAAAATCTATAATACATGAAATTTATAAGTGTCATACATAATTTATGTCATCCAGTGACCAAGAGTGTCTATTAGTGCTAGGCCTTCTCTGCATGTCACAAAAATACACCCTTACGGCAGTGCTAATTTCTGCTTAGCATCTCTGTGAGATTCTCAGAGCATGTTAACACTAAGCTAACTGCACTGCATGTGAACACTTGCAGCCATTTCTAGATTAAACATGAACATTTAAAGCTCTTAAAAAAAACATTTATCTAAAGCTTGAAACAGACATTAACATTTATTATAACTTTGTCATACGTGAACACAGCACACAGTGTGAACAGTGTGAAATTCTTTTTCTGCATTTAACCCATTTAAGTGAAGCAGCAGGCAGCCAAAAACACAGCACCCAGGGAGCAGTGTACCTTGCTCAAGGGTACCTCAGTGGTGCCACTGGTGGTCCTGGGATTCGAACCCACAACCTTCCAATCGCAGGGGAACTCCCTAACCACTAGGCCACCAGCTGGTAGTTTTATAGCGACTCTTTCTCTTTTCTAATGACTGACAGATACCTGTTTAGACTATGACTTGTAATCACAATCAGTGACATGACTAGATTGTAACTGGAAAATGTAATTGGAAGATTAGTCCTCCTTGTTGGTGGTTCATCTAATATGTGAGGCCGTCTGTCCTGGTCCCGAATGCCTAATCAATGGGAGAGCTGGCTGGGCTGTGTCTTAGATACTTAGATCTTAAATCTGATTGGATCATTCAAGAATTCACCTTAAAAGTGAAAAAGAAGTGTTTTATAATAATTGCAGACTAACTACAAGAAGCATGACAATCATATTAACTAAAAATGACAGAGATCATGATAAATCATTAGGCCTTCTCTGAAGACCTAGAGGCTCTAAAGGTTTATGAAGGATGATGTCTAAAAGTATAGTTGTGCAAAATTCCATTAACCATTGGATCATAGTTCATCTCTTTGTTTTACATGAGTCAGATTGTTGTTGTTATTATCCTCATTATTATTATTATTATTATTATTACCAAGGTTGATTGTACCAGCAGTCATAGGGCAAAAGGTACAGAAATACCCTGGACCAGTCCATTCATTATTATTAGCGGTAGTAATAGTAGTAGTAGTAGCAGTAATATGCACTGACTATATGAGACCCGAGTTATCTTATTCACATACACAAAAACCTTCAGAAACCACAAATTTACTGTATCATCTCAGTACTTACCGTCTGTGATCAACAGCTGGCTAAAAATATTGTCAAGCATTTGATTCTGTCGCATCTATTAAAAAGGAAATGTTTTGCCCCTTGAAAAAGAGCACTTTGGCACGATTTGATGCACCTGACTAAGTCACAGGTGCAGAATCTTCTGCGGCAGTCGGGGAAAGAGAGAGAGGGCGAGCGAGGAGGTGGCTGTCGCCGTGACTGATTGGTGCAACACGGCTGGGACGCGTGCTCGGTTAAAAGCCCTTTGTGAATGTATTTTTAAAGGCTTGCTTCACATCACGTACACCTCGCAGCACAGAGGGCCGGCCTAAGTGCCCGCCTGCGCTGCATAAACCAGGCTGACACCATGGAAAGTTTTGTTCAGGCACCACGAGGCCTCTTAAAGAGGGTCATCTGAGGCGAGACGGGCAAGGTTGGGGCGACGACATTAGCTGGTCGCCCCAGCACGGAAAGGCACCGCTGGAACAGTGCTAGCAGTGGCAGGATGTTTGGGAATTTATTTCTGTTTAGCCTAATAGCATTTTTTATGACAGTAACGCAGATCCCAGTGTATTCTTATTTGGTATTCACATTGATTGAGATTAATGATGGCAGCAGCGACAACAGCTGCATGCTGCGCTGATTCTTAACTATTTTGTCAAATGATCCATGTTTCGTAGTAATTACATGAAGGGTAATCAGGGTTGTAATATTGTTCCTAGTGAGTGAGAGGAGCTACAGCCAGATGTTCTAGGACAAACGGGAGATCTCTCATCCATGTGCTTAAAAATAAAGTCATTTATAACCCCTTAACATCCTAAAATTTTGATACTCTTAGGTTTATTATTCAGTGACCACTAGGGGTGTAAAACAAAGTCATTTGAATTGGAATATCAGTCTAGCTCTCTGTGATATGCTTCGATCCAATTTAAATCTGCAAGAAAAACAATAGGGTCCTAAAATGAATCTAGAAAGAGAGTCGACTCCAAAGCTTTTGCTTGCACAAGGGAGTGTGAGGGATCTGCTATCACTGTCTGGACAGGCTGTGTGAAAAATGCAGCCGTCCATAACACAAACACTGACAGTCCAGCTTTATTTCACATTACACAGTGGGAAGTGGACAAGAAGAGGTACAGGGTAAAATTTATGACAAAAGATTGGCTCACAATCAAACAACACTGCAAGTTCCAAAACATCTGACCACCAGAAGGAGCTGATGCAGGAGACTCGGGTCCAGTTTAGTCGTTTGAGTTAATTTAAATGGCATTATACTCCATAGCTTCCCTTTCTAAGGTCAAATCTAACCAATGCTGGGTTCTTTACGGAACACTTGGGTAATATATTCACCTTAAAACATTTTTAAAAAGACAAAACACAACAAATACCTCATGCTTGTGTGAAGCAACACACCTCTAACCAGGTGCCCAGGGACTGGAAAGCCCCAAATGAGCTCTTAGCTGCCTGCTGCCGTGCCTGATCTTAAAGAGATAGGGGGTTGGGCCAAATTACACCCAGGTGTCTGTACCTACTCACCGGTCCCTGGGGTAGGGGTAGTGCCACCCCGGCTACATTTATTTGTCCTTCTCTATGTCTTTGTTTCTGGAGCCAAGATTATTATGTTAAATCAACTAATGGAATCAATTCCCATCACTGACGACAAAATTCCTGGAATTAAACATCTAAAAATCTGAAGACACGACAGAAAACGCTCTCGTTCTTTCCAGAGCTTTAGAGTCTAGTTGTAATGTGTTTACTATGTTTTAATAAGGCTTGTTTACCAAGAAGTGAGTAATTCAATGCTCATTACCACATTATTAAGCAATGACTAGGCCGAAACAAGCCATTTCTGATGCAAATTGTGTAAAACATTGCTATGCTCTGCACTCTTGCGATCTTATAGTGAAAAAAGAAAAAACGAAACAAAACAAAAAACAAAAAGGAAATAAAATAAAGGTGCCCCTGCACTTGACAGGTCTCAAAAAAAAAAAAAAAACACTCTGAGCAATAACTCATGGTGTCAAGATCGCCATTGTTCTAAATATTCTAAAAAATTTGTAATTTCACCCTAGTGAAGTAGCAGTGGGTAGTCCAAGACTTATCAAGGCTTTATCAGTGCCTTGCAGGGGCGTTATAATGTCCAGCTTTCTGCAGAATTCTGCATAATTTCCACTCTTGTTGCTGCAGCTGTTGCTGTGTTAGTAGTGCATAGTGACTCATTCAGTTTAATTCAACACTATTTTTGCTGAAAGTAAGTACACTTAAAGAAAAAACAAGCTGATGTAACAGTTTATTTATGTGGAAATTATTCAAACTCATTTGAAAAGAGTGAAAGAGTGATGTAATGACACAGGCCCAAGCCTAAGCGGTGCGGTCTGTAAAAGATGGTTCGTCTGGTCATTGCAGGGGCTTGAATAAAAAGAGATGCATCTGTAGTCTTCAAAAATAAAAAAAACTTCCTGTGAGGGATGAGTTGGGCTTCGCTGTGCAGTGTGACGCTGGTGGACTAATCCACTGTCTCAGTGTGAAGCTGATGGAGGGAGAGGAGGGAGTTCCCGCATCATCCCTCTCCAGGCCTGCCTATAAATCATCCTCATCCAATTATGATAAAGTCTGCCGCCCAGATTATCCGGCTTACGGTGAGAGGAGAAAGAGATCATTCAGTGTGACGCTGTGATGTAGTGCCTGAGCCCAAGATTTCCCTCCGCTCTGCTTTACCCCACCGCCAAGACCCCCGCTTCTATAATTAATGCAGCTTTCACTCGGTAAAAGATCGTGAAATCCATTTATCTTACTATTAATTATTTTATTATTTCTCTCCAATTCAGACTATCAATCCATCTACACTATATGGACAAAAGTGTTGGGACATACCTCTTAATTACTGAACTCAGGTGGCCCCTTACTTCCAGTGAAGAACAATCTTACTGCTTCAGCAGACCAAGACATTTTGGACAGCGCCATGCTTCCAACTTTGTGGACCCAGTTTGGGGAAGAACCTTTTC
>JBBPCZ010000019.1:20803766-20823905 GCA_037974445.1 Brycinus macrolepidotus | reverse complement strand
CCCTTCCCAAATCGCTTCCATTTGCCCACACCCTGCTCCAATTTACTTTATTTTCTTGTTTTCTCTCCCTGTCTGTCTCTCTCTGTTCTCTGTCTCTCTCTCTGTTTTCTGTTCTCTGTCTCTTATTATTTCTGTGTTTCTTTAGTAATTAATTTGTTTCTTTTTCGGGGTCTATCTCTCCCTGCATTTGTCCCATAACTTATTGTCACCATTCTCTGTTTTGGTGTTATCTTTCTTTTTTGCTTTTTTCTCTTTGTTTACTAATCGTCCATTGTTTCCTTCTATTTTTGTTATTTTTTCTTTTTTCTTTTCTTTGTTTCTTTCTTTGTCTCTTACTCGCCTCACTTTTCCTTTAACTTCTTTTCACCACTCTTATTCTCTCTCTCTCTCTCTCTCTCTCTCTCTCTCTCTGTCTATCTGTCTCTCCCCATCTCTCTCTTTCTCTCTCTCTCTCATTGTTCCCTTCTCTGTTCATTTCTTGCCATTTTCCTCTTTTCATCATCTTCTTCCCGATGTGTGAGGCCTGTCTCTGCTGTCCTCAGAAAACCCTTCATGGCCCTTTTAGCGTTATTAACATGCTCCAAGTGTCAGAGGCTTCACTGGTAATGAATACCGATCTCCACCAGGCAGTCCATACATCTCAGATGAATCTTGAAGTCATGGATATTCACTGATATTACCGTGCCCACTAGAGTTAACCTCAGGTCTAGTGTACTCTATACGCTGTGCCGTGATGGTCCCTTCTGAGAGGGCACTGCGTGCATGAAATGAAAAGGTTCACCTGGATTCCCATATAGAAGCAAACTTGCCCATCAAACAAAAAGCAAACCTGAGTTTATCGAAGCAAACCTGGGAGACAGAAGAACATCAGAAAAAAGTGAACCCAGGGGGACGTAGAGTCTAATGGAACCAGAAAATAGGGCAGGATACAAAGGAGAATTCTAACAGGAGAACAAAAAGATTTGAGTGGTGGACGGACGTACCATTTGAGAGAGCATCTCTGCAGCTCTGCACTGATGGGACTTGACAAAGTGAACGTTGGGAGAGAGAAGGAATGAGTGATGGGGCAAAAAAAAAAGATATCAAGAAGGGGGGGGGGGGGTCTTAAAAGCTCTGATAGAGGTGCCACCATGCCACCGGCACACTTAAAAGCCATATGAAGCATCCCTAAACTGGCCTGAAGAGCCCAGTGTAGCAGAGGGCGGCCGCCAGACGCTCGTCTCGCTGTTGCTCAGGGCTGGAGAATCGGTTGCGTCTTAATGCATCTGAGCACAAAGGGCTGTAAGAGAGCAGGAACCAAGGACACTCAGACCAAGAGTTCCTCGTCACGTGATCGGGAAAAGCCAAAAGGCCTACACAAAGGTCATCCAAGGGCCCACGTGGTGGCAGGCTGAATTTTTATCTTGTTTACAGTTAAGTGAGAAAGTGAAGCTGTTTGTAATGAATTGTCTAGGTGTTGTTAGTATTGAGATGGACCAGAGTGTGCTTGAAATTGATTTTTTCCCTTTCTGTGAATCCCGTGACCTTGCATTCAGAAAGGGTATCTGCTGTTCTAGTATCTGCAATAACTCTTCAGTACATGATGACGCTGTTCCAGTGCTTATTAAGCCAATCGCTGGTAAGTAACCACTTATTATTAATTTATTAAGTCATGGCAATAGCACTTCTGTTTGTGTTATATCATTTTTAATTTTGCACCCATGCATTAATCATAAATGCTTATTTTCTTTTTAGACATATCAATATTCCAATGATAAATCTCCAGTTGACTCTAATAAAGACAAACTGACCTTCTATTCAACAATGAAGAGCTACAACTGTACCATAGACTCCTCTATTTAGGGGTTTATGAGTGGTTAAATATTGCTGTATTACTGGTTATTTTTTAGGTTGCGAAAAAATTATTGCACCATTGTAACATCAATAAAAAGAGCAAAATTGCCAAATAGTGAGTCTACATTCATATGTACCGTTAAAGGGCCCATATTCTACACTTTCTTGCCTTTTTTTTTTCTTTTCAGTCCACTTATGATATTTGATTGGTTTAGTTACCAAAAACAGTTTGTTTTATATTACCATTTTCTGACCTCTCTTTATATCTTGTCTTATCTTTTTTTTGTCACTGATTATAATGATAATATATGAAAATAAGCTCTGTTCCAATTGGCTGTCCCGGATTTGACCTCATTCAAAACCGGTCAGGACTGAAACACTCTGTATAAGGGGTGGTGGCGGCCTAGTGGGTAGGATACTCCCCTCTGGACCAAGAGGTCATGGGTTCGAATCCTACCTTCAGCACCACCACTGGGTTCCTGAGCAAGACCCTTAGCTCCAGGCTGCTCCAGGGGAGACTGCCCCCTGTAGTTAGGGAATGGAAGTCGCTTTGGATAAAAAGCGTCTGATAAATGCCGTAAATGTATAACTTCACTGTGATAGAGCAGCAAAACTGCTGAACAGGCAAATAAATATAAATATGCTGGTTTTGTGCCACCATTTAAAACGTGAATTCCTTTACAGATGTGGCCTGAATGGACTGGGGTATGCTTTGAAATTTTAACATTGTTCATCTACTTCGTCAGTCTCTTTAACTTAAACTAACAAGGACAATTGATCTTTTCACAATGTGGGCCATGCAAACCTCAAACCTTCATGGTCACTGATCTTATTTTGTCTTCTCCATCAGTCAGCACCATACCTGTCAGTTTGATCAAATATTCACTTTCATCAGGTTTTCCTTTTCATTTATGGGTTATAAGTGCTTATTAATGATTTGTAACCAATTGATCTAACCAATAACCGTTCATAAACTATTTTAAACCATTCATTCATTCTAAGTGCAGTCTTACTGTAAAGTGGTACCAGTGAAGATTTCTACTGAACATGTCCCGAGAAGGTGTTAACTTCTTACATGCAGGCCTTATTTAAACATGGACTTTGTATGAACTGTGCTCAGAGGGCTTGTACTCAACACTTAAGCTGTTAGATCACATCTCATCACATTGTCTTAGCTGGATGTCCTCATATGAATAAATAATGTGCAAAGTACAAATGATGTATACTGCACAGATAAAAGCTTTGTAAATGTTTAATTCAGTCTTTTTATTGTTTAATTAAGTAGTAATGAGCAGTTAACCCTCCTATTATGTTGCGGGCGAATTTGACCCATTTCTACATTCGAGTTTCACTAGATAGTGGTTACTCTTGCTTTTTTAGCCTGAAATTCCTTGACTTTTTCTCATTTATGGCCATTAACTCATATATCAAATATGCACACACTGATATCTTATGGAAAGTCTGTACATGCTCTGTACACAAAGATCATGTTGTGGGTCATTTTGATCCACATTCAAGAGAGTTGCACAGACAAAATACTAACATGTTTTTGATGTCTATAGTTGTTACTTCTGATTGATCTGTGGGGTAAAGGAGGAGCTTTCAAATCCAGCAGACGGCTGAATGGAAGAAAAAGAAAAAGATGCCAGGTCTGCCCCATCGACGGGACAGTAAAACTACCACTGCTTGTGTCACCCTGTTCATCATGTGGAGATTATTTCCACAAAAATGGTGAAATAATGTCTGAAGTACCTAAAAAAACTTACTTTTACATAAAGTCTGCTGTGGTAAATTGAGAATTTCCATATTACATTAAACAGTTCTGTAAAATGCTGCAGTTTAAGAGAAAGTCAAATGGTGTTTGCATTAAATGTTCTCATATTTCACTTACTGATTTTTCTGAGAGGCAAAAATAAAATGTTATTGTTTTGACCTAAATCTTTACCTGGTTTTGGCTGTATTTAAAATATGCGGGACAGTCTCACCCATTACATAATGGATGTAATTTTTTTCCACTATAATAGGAGGGTTAATTATTAGTCATTAGTTTGACCAGGTAGTTACAAGCTATTGGCTTCCTAAGGCCTAATAATGAAGACGTTAAATGTCATGCAAAAGATGCACAATATTCAAATTAAAGAGCTCTGGAATATGCTTAATTCCCTCTAGTAATTGTTTAATAACATAGTAATGAGGTGCCAATTAATTAGGAGCTACTGGCTTAATAAGGCTTAATAAGAGATCTGTAGGGGCATTATAATGTCCCTCTATACTGAAGTGTTACCAAATCTACTTTTGTTTCCATAATTACCCTAAAAAGGTGTTATCTGACCTTTATAGCTTTATATCTATCAACCCAAGAGTAATGTGGACACCACATTTGGCAGATTTGTACCCCTCTTAAAATCTCTCTTTGGTCGTGGCATTTTACCCACTGTAACAGTCTTGATGGCGGCTTCACCTGCGCATGTTTGGCGGTCTAGGTGTAGATTGCTGAGAAATCAATAGTTTGATGTTCTTGGTTTCTGGAAAGTGTATTTCCAGTTCTGTGAAGGACGCTCTCTTCCCAATGACGTGTATATGCTGCAATGTTATAAAAGACTGACGCACAACGATACTGAAATTAATAGAAGAGTATTCTCTTTAATTAGACAGTAAATGGGGCTTGTTAAACTAATCCTGCCCCTTTTTTTTCTCACGGCATTAGAGATTCACCCAGACTCGTAAAGTTTCTTCACATCCTTCTGCTGCAACAGGGCGTAGCGTTCCGTTTAATCATCGTTGCTCACAGAGCAGAGGCCTTTTCCACTAACAACATGACACAGCGAGCGCTAACCAAATGGGACGTGAACGGCATTGCTGTCATGATTTACATAAGCTTTGGCCTGGCTCTCTTCCCCGCAGCTTTATTCATCGCGTAGAAATTATTGCGGCAATAACGTCACGTTGGGGGCTTTGTTTGCTTTTTGTTTTTTTGGGGGGTTTTTTGTATGGAGTTGTCTGCGCAGATACATCCCAAATTCCACACAAATGCAGAGCTGCTGGCTGCCTGACTCCACGCCTGGATCGTGTCCTCTCTCTGTGGGGTTTATCTCCAGTGAAAAGCCATTCCTGAACCTCCATCTGCCTTTGTGTGGAGAGAATGCCCCACTTATAGAATGAAGTCACTCCCCCCACCACCATCTATGAGTCAGGCTGAGAAACCTGTCTGTCTAAGGGGTGGATTGATTTGTGGAAAGGGCAGTCACACGTCGATAAGCCCGAAGCCCATCAAAACAGTGAAAGAAAAAATTGAAAACTCAAGTGACCACCTTCCAACTCGATATTGAACTCTGCAAAGGCAAGCTGAAAGAGAAATAGAGGGAAAGAGTGAGAGAAAAAAAAAAGTAAACATAGGATGTCAGTTCTTCAATTTCACGCAAGAGTGAGTGGCATCATTGCAGTATATCCTAATAATAAAGAGAGCGGTGGCGTGCATCGTAATTACCTCGGCACAGACTTTGTCGCTAAGCTCCGAGCCCGGCTGCCCTTCTCCTCCAGGAGTGCGCCACTATCAGGGCCTGCCTCTGGGCATTCCCCTCCGGGCACTGCGATCTTTCAGCCATCAGGGCATTTGTGAGTTTTAGGTGCGTGTGGTGTCTGTACACCAACTCGCATGCTGGCAGAAGGGCATGACGGCGCTTGTCCCCACAGCAGCCTTAGCGCTGCCTGTATTGACTGCCACGTCCATCAAAGCCCTTGTCCGCTCTCTCTAGGGTCCTCCTCTCTGTCGACGCTGCCAAGAAGAAGAAGGCAGGAGCCAAGGACACCTGTCACACCAGCAGGTCCCCCCGTCTCCTTTCCCTCTCCACCTTGATCAATATGGATTCCGTGGTTGACGTACACATAGCACAGTTAGCCTCGCAAAGTCGTTCATGCACACACACTCATGCCAGCAAATCCTCTGCATCAGCAGGAGCTGTTTTGGGCCACGGTGGCCATTAGCTTTCTGATTACGTTATTAGTCTTAAGTATGATTGATGCAATGGCAAGGGAATAGTGATGCTTCTACCGGAGCAATGAGGGAGAAAACATAAATCAATCCAACTGCCACATGTTAGTTGATTTCTCAAACCATGGAGAGCCTGGAGAGAAACAGTGGATGTGGCAGACGGCAGACCAGTTTTAGTGGGCCCCACTTTTAAAAAGTTCTTAATAACCTTCCTCTTAAAACAATGTGTTATAAATAACATTTAAAAATGATTGCCACATTCTTTGGTGAAGTTACATCACTTCGGTAGTCATGTAGTTTGAGAATTCAAATGGGGAATCAAAAAGAAAAACACTCAAAAGGAAGCAACCCTGTTAACAAGCTACCTGTCTGAGTGGACAGGTCGACAAGCAAATTTTCCCCCTCTACCAGACACGCTCTGGAAACAGGATGACCCTCACTGATTGAAAGTCAAAAGCTACTTGTGCAGCAACAATGAGAAGCATGTGGGCTGTCACATTGCGTGCAGAAATTGGCAGATTTGTGAGCAGCTATCACAAGCTGGAAACATCGTGCAGCATGGTATGAGTTCGTGAGAGAGGCCAGAAAACAACAAGCGCCTATCCACAGTTATTTCACATAAGCCATTACGAAGACTTGAGAAGCTGTTTTTGACTGGCATGCGCCTGCAGTGACCAAATGTCCTATGTCCCGAAAAAAACTGAGAAAAGTAGGGAGGATAAAAAGTAAAACAACTGAAACATAAAAAAAAGAACTGGGTTCATTTGCGTGGAGGAGAACCCAATCCCTGCGTCAGGCCTGTTTTGGATCTCTGTCTCACTGGAGCAAAAGGCTAAGTGACATCTCGCCTCATGTCTCCTGCATGGCCTGTGTGATTCACACAATGGTGTTACATAAGCAGTGCTGGCAGATAACCCCCTCGTTCACTGAGCAGCTCAGCGGCCAAGAGCCAGTGCGCAAAACACGCCTTTGATAAAAAGCCCATAAGCGCAAGTCCTTCGGTTGCTTTGTTCTTTTCATGTTTAGCTTCAAGACAGTGTGAATGTGGGGCTGTACAATATGCAAGTGTCTGTGGAGCTCAGGAAAACCCAAAGGCTGGCGAGGGAGCATAATAATTGTGTGGCTACCGAGGTGGTTTTGAACACTGACGACCTCCTTTGCTGTCTCTTGACGCCAAATGGGTCACTTGATGTTCAGCTATTCTGCTAATGTCATTATGCTAATATCTTCAAGAGCCATAGTGTGGTAGTCTGTAGCTTCTTTTCTAATGGTAAGAGTCTCTTTCTCAGTCCAGAAGAGCAAAGTAAGGAGATATTAACAGTCCCGTTTCTGAATTATGGAACTTCCTCATCTTGTAAGTGCTAGAGCAGAAGCGGGGGCCCAGCACAATTGGTTGGTGTCTGGGAGAGGAGTTGGCCGAAACTGCAGTTATAGACAATTTATTTGGAGGATTTGTTGGCGAATGGCAGATTTTAAGGATTCTTCCGCCGTTTCTCCTCGTGTAAGCCAGAGCAAGGGAGATGAAGCATTAAAAAAGGCGAACATGTCAGTGGCACTGCTCCAGGGAAACCGGGGCCCTATAAATAATTCAAGGGCACACAAACACAGAAAGACAGGTTGTCAGTTACCAGATTTTTTTTTGCACTCTCCCTCCTCGTCAGGAGACGCTGGAAGAGAAAACAAAAGGGGAGGAGAGACTGTTTTTGGCTTTTCTGCCGCCGGAGCTTGCTCAGACCGCAGTGGCAGACGAAGGTCGTTAATAACTGTCTGGACACCCTCCCCAGATGCAAGGCATTCTGAGAGGACAGTCAAACAGAGGAACGAGTACCTTTCAGATCGCATCTCCTCAAAGCTTTTGACGCATCTGATGAGTGTGTACTTGCAGTTTCTGTTGGCACGGCGGTAGGCGGGTCTGCTTCTTTACTTTCCACACCTACAGCAAGAGATGTGAGTGGGCTTTTAGCGATCCATCCCCCATCACCCTGCTGCCTTCACTTGAGACCAGCACAAAGTAAATACCAGGCAGACTTCAGAAGGGTAATTGGTTGGAAAGGATCTGTAGGGTCATGATACAGAGCTAGAGCACGACTTCTTGGAAAAGCACATGGATTGGAGGAGATTTGAGGCCAGTGAGGGCCGAGCAGATGAGGCCTGCTAACAATTTGGTTACATATCTTACGTTAGAGGTTGTACACTTTCTAGCACTGGACATATAGTTGTATCTTACTCAGTCTAGGGTAGCTCAATAGAAACAAGTAGTTGATTTATTGTGTGAGTAACTGTAAACACACACGACTTACTTGGAGTAACTGCAGTCTTGGCAGTATATGAGAGGGTAGTGAAAGCATGTAGAATCTCATTCTATCATCAGTTTACCCACCCGGGCATTGCGGGTGTCTCTCCTAATTAGGACTTGCTGGGACTTTATTGGTAAACATGCTTTCCAGGGCACGGGTTTTCTTGTCTTTTGCCTGTACCATATAATCTGGGCAATTACCAAGCTAACTGCAAAGGAAGGCGAGACGTGTGAACAATAGCCGCATCTTTGATGGCAAGGAAAATTGGAATCAAGCGAGCAGAGATGGCACCGGGCGCTTCCTCCCTCCTGTCCTCTCCTTCTCCTCATTGTATTTGGGATGCAGCCAAGGTTGGAAAGTGCCCCTTGCTGAGTGTGCGAGTTGGCAGGAGTCGTTTGGAAGAGACCCCCGTCAGTGGCGAGGCGTGATGTGTAGTCCTGAGAGAATGGGGCTGGCTGGCTCCACCCGCTTTCCTGCGTGGGTGGAGTCCATCACCATTGCTCACCGGGCACTGTGCCAGCGCTCAGATTAATTTCTGCTACAACGGTGGTTTTCTCTCTCTATCTCTCTCTTGTTTACCCTTTCTTCCTCTCTCTCTTTTCTTCTTTCCTTTGCTGTCTGCCTCTTTTATTCACTATTTTAATCATGCTACTTCTTTTTTACCTTCCATCTATACTATCTTTCTTTCCTTTTCTCTTTCTTTTGCTCTCTTTTTGCCTTCTCCTCTATATCTCTCATTATCAGTCTTTTGCAGGCACTGTGAAAATACATATCTCTGCATGTACAATACTGTTCATGTCTGTGTAGATCAATCGGAAATGACAGATGGGGCAAGTATACACTCACTATTCACCTTTATCTGGTGCACCTGCCCATTCGTACACTCACTGGCCATTCTCTCAAGTCCACTTACTATATAGGTGCATTTTATAGTCTTACATTTACAGTTTGTTGCCCATCTGTTCTTATGCAGCTCTTTATCCTTCTTTTACTCCAGTCATCAATGGTCAGGACCACCACTGAACAGGTAGTGTTTGTGTGGTGGATCATTCTCAACAATTCAGTGACACTGACATGGTAGTGGTGTGGTAGTGTGTGTCATGCTGATAGAGATGGATCAGTCAGTGTTTAAATATAGTGCCCTTGCTGTCAGCTCTATTAGACACACCTGCCTTGTTGGTACAACTTGTGGAAATAACAGCTCATTTGTTGCTGCACAGCTCGTGTTAATCATCTTCTAGTCTTCCAGTGGTCAGATTCTGGCCACAGCACCACTGTTCCCTGGACATTTTTTGTTGGTAGATTATTGTTAGCCCAACAGTGAGTTGTCCAGTAAAACTCCAGTAACACTAATGTTGGTATTCCCACTAACATTTTACTGAAATGTAAACTTACTGTACGTGAGAATGGTCCCCTGCTGAAATAATACCTGGTGGTCCTGGGGGGATCCTGACTATTGATCTGTAATTACACAACAAAATGTATCCATATGGTAAGTCTACCTGATAAAATTGACAATGAGTGTTGATGCAAGCTAGAAATATCTACTAAAGTTACAAGTGAGTGTAGAATGATAGTAGATTCTTATTGGAATTGCAGCATCTGGACTTGGGTCCAGTTAAAGTATAGCAGCATACAGACATTTTTCTAGCATAGCTTCACCACAGGGACACACACGTATGAGTATCACTTATATGTGTTATACTTCATGTTTTCTGCTCGGAACCCATGTCCATGGACATACATCCATGGGCTGGAGGCAAATAGCTATTAACAGCTTCCTAATAATGCACCAGATGTTTAGCTTGTGGCTCTAAACTAAATCGAGTAGACGTGCAGCGACAAATTCCACACAGAGTTCAGAGCCGAGACTCAGCCCAAAAATACAGACAGAAGAAAATGAAAAATGTTTTAATCAATGTGATTCAACATGAATCATCTATCTGCCGCTTCTGGTTTATGTCACTTGGCTCGGTCGTGCAGGGCTATGGCGGAGAGTTATCGCTCCCCTGGCTCGCCGCCAAGGTGAGAGCCATGACTGAGTGAGGGAACGCTTTGAGCTGTTGGCTGGCGACTGGCAAAAAGTTGCCCCGCCGCCTTGGCCAGCAGCCAAGGGAGATAACCGCAGGGACCAGCCGGGTGTTTGTCAGTGTCAGGTGTGCGTATTTATGCCTCCAGTCTGAGCACCAGAAGAGACACAGTCGCGAGACAAGAAGTAGCCGCCGGAACGCTCCCCGCTTTGGCGTGAGATTCTCCAGAGCTCTGGCTTAAATCGCGGAGATGAGAGGTGGGATAAGCAGGATGGAGGCTGATGTTAAGTGCTCCCTGGAACGCAGGATGTCAGCCTGCTGTAAACGGTCGACTTCCTGTCGGGCGTGTGTCGGGGAGCCTTGTGCATTCTGTCATAGTCTGTCTTTAGAAGAGTGAACCATTTCTCAGATGTCACTTTACACTTGCAGTGAAAAACTTCAATCATATTCTGTACTCAAGCTCTTAGTGTTGTATGTTAACATTTGGGCAAATGAAATAAGTGCACCTTCTGTACACAAGTTTGTGTATTTGAATGCAAAATAACTGTTAAATAGTTAAAATGCATACAATGAATAGAAATTATGCACTAAAATTTGCAGAAAAAGTGCTATACTTAAGTTTGTTCCCTGTAAAGGATTCTAACTAGATTGGGGGTGACCAATCTCACTCTACTAAGAAAATAATGAAAGAACTTTGAGATTAGGTATGGTACGTAACTATTTTTGCTGTTTGACTGAATTTTTAAATGAATGGATAGTATACAACTATCCTAACAATAAACTAATTTGCATAGTGTCATTCATAGTAGCTTTGAGACTTCTTTCCATGATCTATGAGCACAACTTTTTTGTTTGTCAAATAACCATAAATATTTCATTAAATACCTGTATTTCATGTACTTCATACTTCACACATTCACTTTGCATTCAACCTTATTTTCTGCTAGGATAAAGTGAATCTCTGGTTTTATTTCTTTTATTTCTTATGGTATATATTATGGTATTTTATGTTAGCATCAGGCTAAACTACTTGTGATGTGTCCGCACTGGGTTTAAAGTTCTTTAGGGTGGATTTGATATTTAAAGTTTAAAAGTTGTTAAAAATATTATTACACCAAAGTGGGACTCCTTTCAAC
The DNA here is from genome assembly GCA_037974445.1 of Brycinus macrolepidotus. Taxonomy (NCBI): domain Eukaryota; kingdom Metazoa; phylum Chordata; class Actinopteri; order Characiformes; family Alestidae; genus Brycinus; species Brycinus macrolepidotus. Next base: position 20,812,618 of record JBBPCZ010000019.1, on the reverse strand, counting down.
TGTGCAGGATCAGCGCTCTGTACTGTATTTGGTACAGAGTACTTTCTGGAGAGTTTTATATTGACATTATATTATATTTTATATTGTTTTGTGTCTCTGTGTGTCTGTGCAGTTGTTGCATAAGCAAGTTCCTTCGAGATCAATAAAATTTTGATTCTGATTCAGAAATCAGAAAAGACCACCATGATTCAAGTCTGTGGGTCTGAAAAGATGTGTAGTCGTCAAAAAGCTGTTATTATAAAAAGGAAACAAACATTAAGACCAAGCAGAAGACAATTTGTGTTTGAACACTAAAACAGAACATCTGAGCTGTGGATGAATGGTTTATAGATTAATGGTTGTAAATTCGTAATTGGAATTAATTAAGGTGAGAAGCAGGAACCTTCTGAGGTGGAACTTTGGATGTTTTTACAAGAAGCTTGGAAAAGCACCCCTGCAGGTTTGTGCAGAAAAACTAAAAGCAAGCCCAATCTATTCAGATATTGATATTATATACATCAGTATCTGAACAGACTTAAATATTTAAATAGTTTGGGCTTTTATATACCACATTTCTTTGTACATACACAATTCATGCTCAAACATGAATAGATGTCAACATTTGATGTAATGCTATTAAATTCACCTATAGATGCTGAAACTTCACTTTTTTTAAGACTAACAGTACACCAAGTTCTTTTTTTCCTACTTCGACTTTTACTCAAGTGTTCCCTTTTTCTCCACTGCTACCTTTGAGGCTGTTTGTCATTGGAACATTCTAGTCGTATATTAACTAGCCTCAGGATATGAGACTGGGATACAATACTCCAGAAGCCTACAGAGTCACACTCTCGTTTCCTTTCTCTCCCTGCTTCTCAGTCTCTTTCTCATAATCTGTGCTTTTATTGGGCTCCATGACCCTTCCAAGACCTCCAATTAACATCCCAACATAAGGTCGCTCGGAAATAAACGACCGAAGAGAAAAAGGGAGAGAGGCTTGTGTTTCTTCTCTCCTTTCTCCTCCGTGCCAGGCTAAATGTCAGGTATTTTTAGCCATGGCCAGGTCCACAGGTTTACGTCGAAGAGGGATGGGAGGGGAGGGGCTGAGTTGCTCAAGACGGCGTCAGGTAAGAGTTCTGTATTAAATACTGTAGGTGATGGTTTTGGCCAAAAATCAAGTCATAATTCTTCCTTTACCCAACTGAACTCAGAAGTCAAGATATCTCTGGTGTCCAAAAATTGCCATCTTACCTGCAAAATAAAGTATATACTGATCAGCCATAACATTAAAACTACCTACCTGATATAGTCTAGGTTCCAGGATTCATTAGACAATGCCACCTTCTTCCATTTCTCCATGGTCCAGTTCTGATGTGCCCACTGGAGGTGCCCATGCAGCGAGCTGTGATACACGGTGTGTTCTGACACCTTTCTTTCAGAGCCAGGACTAACGCTTTTAGTTATTTGTACTACATTAGTTCCTCTGTGGGATCAGACCAGACAAGCTATCGACTATCATCACAAATTGGTCCTAGTCAAAATAGCTCAGATCCTTCTTTTTCCTGCTTCTGAGACATAAACTTCCAGAATTCACTGTTAACTGGCTGTCTAATATTTCCTACCCCTCGACATCGAGATAATCAACATTATTAACTTAATTTCTCCAAGGTTTCAATGAAAAGGCTGATCGCAGAACTTTGTAAATCGAGACTTCCAATGTTTCTTCTTAATCAAGAGTATTAACAGAGAATTTGTCTTTTGCTGCCATCACAGCTTTAACTCTGTTTGGAAGACAGAGATGTCTGTACTAGATGTCTGTACTCTCCTGTGAGAATTTGATTGTACTCAGCCACAATAGCATTACTGAGGTCGAGTATTGATGCTGGAAAATTAGTTCTGCATCACAAACACAACTCACCCCAGAGATGTTTGACAAGGTGGAGGTCAAGGTTTTGCACAGCCCAGTCAAGTTCTTCCACAGCATAGTCCGCAAACCAGTTCTTTATTGATTGTGTTTTTTTCACTGGGGCATTGTCAGGCCAAAAGAAACTTCAGCGTTGGAAGTACAGTTCTCTAGAGTGTCAGTCTGTGATCTAGCATTAAGATTTCCCCTCACTGGAAAAGTGAGGCAAAAACACGACAAACAGGCCCAGACCATTATTCTTCCTGCACCAAACTTTACAGCTGCTACTATGCATGTTTGACAGGTAGCATTTTCCAAGCAAACCTACATTCATCTGATAGAGTGCCAGATAGTGAAGCATGATTCATTACTCCAGGGAATCTATTTACACTGAACCAGAGTCCAACTGCTGTGTGCCTTACACCACTCCAGCCTGGCATTATGCATGCTGATCTTAGACTTGTGTGTAACTGCTCCCCCACAGATCCCTCTCCATAAAGCACTGAACAGTCTTCCTCTGTTAACACTGCAGAAGAACAGGAGACTTGGTGTTATCTGCTTAGGCAGTCCTGTTCAGTGTACCTCACAGCTGAGCTGTCGTTGCTCCTAGGTGTTTACACTTCACAATAACAGCACTTAATGCTGACTAGGCTGGCTCTAGTAAGGTAAAAAAAAATGCTGAACAGACTTGTTAGAAATTTAGCATCTTATGACAATGGCATGTCAACTGTTTTTCATGACTCAGTGTTTTTCTATAAAGGCTGAATAATGGCTTGCTTGATTTTTGGCTCCTGTTAGCAATGGATTGGGCTGAAACAGTCATAACACATTAATTTTAAGGAGAGTTCACAAAACAAGGTCTACATAATCACTGATGGTAGAAGAAAGGGAATACACCTGCCCATGTGTAGGGGCTAGCACCATGACAAGACAAACTGCCCATGCAGCGTAAGCTTGACAGGGCGTGTTCATGGAACAGCTGTTCTTTGCCTAGACTACTTGTCAGAGCCTACTCTGAACTCTTAATGACTTAATGATTAGCTGATTAGCTCAATCAGGTGTAGTACAGCAGGGAAGCCCTCTTTTCCCATTCATTTTCCGTTCGTTTATCTTGCAGTTTCCAATTCTATTCTCCTGTTTACTTCTCTACCGAGAAGGTGTACAGATCCATAATGCAGATAGAAATCCTTCATTAGCCAGCAATTTATTGTCTCTCGATAAATACCTCAATATATATCTGCTACTTGTCCTCCTAAATGTATGTTGCACTGATACTTGTTACACTGTCTTGTTTTACTTTTTGTCTTCATGTCGTATGTTGTGTGTGTTTGTGTTTTTGTGGTGTCCGTGCACCTAGGACTGTAAGAAACGCAATTTCGTCCAATCATATACTGTGAATGTGGGTGGATCACAATAAAAGCCAACTTGATTCAAACTGGAATTTAAGTCTGAATGATGGCACCATCAACAACATCTACCATATGCCTCATATGTTCCTGACACTTCCTGAAGCATGTGTTCTTTACAAATGTCCGTCCTGTTCCCTGTGTCAGGCAAAGTGACATTGGTCCTGTGCTTTCTGCTGATCTGGCCACATTCACCACGCTCTGCACGCGTCAAGTGCCTCAGCTCTGACTGTCTGCCCGTTCTCGCTGAGGAAACAATGAGACGCCGCAGAGATGCAAATCAAAGCAGAGGACGAGAATAGATGCGGCCAAACCGCTTCCACCGATCAATTTTCCCCCGACATCGACAACAGACTATTTATGTGCTCCTTCTCCCGCTTTGCAATTAACCTTTTATCTCACTCAGTTTCACTTACAAATGATTCTCTGTGCGAGCAAACCTGTGAATAAATTTGCTGCCTGGGCGAGGTAATTGCGTATTGATACAGAGGCGGCAGTTGATCTTGGATGCATTCCGAGACTGTGTGCGTATGTCAGTGTTTATTCTCCTCGCTGATGAACAGCACGTGTCATTTTTCATCCCAGAGTACAAACGGCGCCGCTGACCGCTGCCCTTGTCGGCCGCTGGAGCCGTAGGGTGGAGGGTGAGAGATCAGGGCAGTGGGTCAAGGTGACCCTACGATGCTTCCGGTCACTTCCAGACGTCCAGAAGCTCCATGTGGGTCAAGGTGACTCCATAGTGCTTCTGGTCACATCCAGAAACTCCATAACCACGGTGCACTGGGCATTCATGCACAGTACAATATGTGTCCAGGCGATGTTATTTTTATGAACATTTTTAGCATGCATCTTCCCCGTTCCAAACTTATCTGTTCTTTTTTTCTAGCCCAACACACAAACTCAGCTTCCCCATGGACTGACTAGGACAGTGCGGTTCCCCCTGTGGCCACACAGCAGTGAGTTAATCAGCAAAAGGCAGACATGGCGTCCGAGTCCCATCTTTCTGATAAGGGGCTAATTGAAGCACTGCCATCAAGCAGAGGTCATCTGTTCCCCCTCGTCCACTCAAGGGGGCTCTCCCACCCACCCTGTATGTCCACATCAGCTCTATTACAGCTGAGGGGCCTGGAGCAGCGAGATTTAGATGGGTGTTTGTTGGCACTGGCCCAAGCATCACTCACACAGCACGTTTCTTACTGCAGTGTTGGTGTTTACCACTCTCCTCTTTCATTAGCCAGCTGGGGGCTTTGGGTTTCCCCGTTTGGGCTATAAATGACTGAATGCTTTCCATCCATTTTTCTCCTCTGGTCCCTATCCAGTTCCTCTTTCTCTCCCGCTCTCTCTTTCTCTCTCTCTTTCTCTCTATCTCCCTCTCGCCCTCCCTCTTCCCCGTGAAGCACTTATCACTCGGCGCATGGTAAAAGCTAATTACGCTAACAGCACCTGCGGGATCCATTTTTGGGTCTGACACTTTGAGGAGTCACGGAGTCATTAGGCCCGGTGATTCATGGCAACTCTTCAAATCTGGTACGGGTGCTGGGAATTTCCCACCCCCGGTCACTCATTTCGAAACCTGGGAGCTGAGGGTAAAATGCCCACTGTGCTGTATTTATTTCACAACCCGGTCCATCGTTTTAACCTGGGAGCCGAGAGGAAAAATATCTTTCCATTCTCCAAAGACCGGTCGCATGCGCTGCGTTATATATGACCGGCTGCTCAGACCGCATGCTGCAGCTCCCTGCGAATGCTGTAGATTTAGGTTGATTTTAATGATGCAATAATAAACAGTAAAAGGATTAAGCAGCAAAGTTTATTATTAGCTGCTGCTGTTTAATCCCCCCTCCCGTTTTATCGCCTGTTCCAAATGACTTTGCCCGAGGGACACTCCAGGATGTTTATTAATTGCCGGCACCAGGTAAACAGTTCTCCAGCAGAGAAATTAGTTGGCAGAAATAGTAAACAAACCACCCATCCCTAAGCTTGTTAGCCACTCCTGGTGTAGGGTGGAAGGTGCAGAGCGATGGGGGGTGATGGGCTCCGGCGGCAGCTGTGGTGGAGGATGAGGAGGAGGATGGATAAAGCTCTCCAGCTGTTCAGAACTAATGGTCATTAAAGGCTTCTTGGCTTGGATGTATTTGTTTTTTTTTTCGATGTAGAACCATTACATTACACTTTTAAAGAAGATGTCTTGTCCAATGCCATAAAAGAACCTTTTTTGGTTCTGTAATGAACCTTTCAATGAATGGTTCTTTGGAGAATTGTTTGGGGAATGAGATAAGTGTGAATCTGAAGGACCTAATCTTCACTCCTTTAGAAGGTTTTTCACATGCTTCCTTCATTAGATCTGTTTTCTACGGTTCTCCTTGGATATCACTCACAGATCCCTCTGTGGAATCTTTTTTAAGAGCTGAGGAATAAGGTTCTTTACACACCAAAAAGGGTTCTTTTAAAAAGTTGAAAGCTTTGAGGGGGAAACCTCTAGTTTCTTCACATCGCAGCTGTAGACCCCCAACCCCCAGCTTCCTTTGTCCTTCAGAGAGAGAGAGATAAGAAAATCAATGAGCCTTTATTAACCCACGCATGCAGTGGAGAAGAGAGAGAGGGAAGTGTTCAGTAGATCTGTGTGTGTGTTTGGAAAGGAGGGCGGGGGGTCAGGAAGTCTCAGGTATCGAGAAAAGATCAATAGGAGAGAAAAACAGAGAGGCGGACAGAGATAAAAAGGGCAGGATGTATGATGGTGTATATCTCAGACATTTAAGGTGGCTGTGAAAATATTTGTTTCCACTAAAGGAAAGACGGCCTTATTGTGCACTGCGTGAACGGACTGTCCACTTTTGCAGTTTTATTTCTTCATAAATAGGTTTATTAAAATACCAAATAGAAGAAATGATTGCAGAATAATAATTTCATGATGTGGTTGTTTGAATATAGAAATTACACTATGAAAATAAACAGACAATAACACAGAAAAAAAAAAATACAAATAAGATCGACATAAAATAAGAAAATAGAATACATAGATGGCCCCATGGTGGCACAGTGGGTAGTAATGTTGCCTCACACCTTCAGGGTTGGGGGTTCGAATCTGGGTCCTGTGTGTGTGTGTGTGTGTGTGTGTGTGTGGTGCCCCGCCCAGGGTGAGCCCCTGCTTTACACCTGTAGACCCCTAGTGAGGATTAAGTGGTTACAGAAAATGAATGGATACAATGAGTAAAGTAAAACCTGCTAAATAATAATAAAATAAAAGTTAATAAACAGAAACACATAAAGCAGCATTTTTCATAAGCTTGGGGCATAATTGACGAAACTGACATTACAGCATCTTTACCGTTCAGTGAAGCTGCAGCAGGCCGTCGCAGGGTTCTTAAAGGCAAATAGTTAACAAGCCAGCAAGCAAGCCAGCTTGGTCTCACCCCATTAAGGACTTTATATATGTGGAGGAGAACCTTAAAATCTATTCTCAGTGTTACAGGAAGCCAGTGCAGACGAGTTAAACCTGGACTAATGCGCTCTCTCCTCTTAGTGCTGGTTAATGGCAGAGTTTTGAATGTCGGGGCAGCAGAAAGTGCATTAAAGTAATCAGTCATTTCAACATGCTTTTGATTTAGAAGTGGTTGTACATTAGCTATGTCTCTAAGGTGAAAAAAATGAGGTTTTCATCCACCTGTTAACGTGGGAAGCTTCTATTTTCAGAGCCGAACATCAACAGTTTAATTGGCTTCATCAGAGTTAAAAAAAGAAAAAAGTTTGATAAGGTTTTGAGCTTGGTGTGTCAGATTTGTGCTGTTAAGCAAAGTGAAAACATCCTTCACCAAGATTTTGTGCACACATTGTAGGTTTAATCCCAAATTCCAGGTGTAAGATTAAAAATCTTGCTGCCATCAACGTACCTTCCACTGTGGATGGGTTTAGCAGGTGATGGGCTCTAATCCAGAACCTGATACTGGATGTCGTTCCCCCACAATGCTGCCGCATATGTACTGTGATGTTCTGAAGGCTCGTCAGAAGTTCTCTTGACTTATTAAAGTTTCAGGTTAGCACTGGACAGCTGGTGTCGAACTGAATCAGTCTGCTGCAGCGCCACCCTGAGGCTGACCAATGCAGCTGTAAACACTAAAGACAACGACTGAAGACTAAAGACTGTTAAAAACATATTATAAACCCATAGCATGTTCTTAAAATGTATTTTAAGGCATTTCCTAATTGTAGATTTTAAGAATTTTAGAGGGTCCTAGGGGTTAATTAAGAGATTCTGGACCCCCAAGACCTCCACTATTTCCTGCCCATGACAGGCTGGCCTAACAAATCTTTGGATGTGATTACAGAATTACCAGAGCTCTCTGTCCTTTTGGACAAGGCCTGATGGTTTTTGTGTCTGTCAGTTTGAGCTCATTAGTAAGTTTTGGCTGGACGCAAAAGGGTTACATTCTTAAAACACAAAATGAAAAAATGGAAAAGCTGATTTTTTTATGGTGTCTAATTAGATTTAGCGGGGGGGGGGGGGGGGTTCAGTATGTGGAACTCATTTAGTGGTGCCAGTAAGAAATAATGAATATACAATTATGACTTGATTTTTTTTGTTATGGCCGGTGACATCTGCGACCTCTAAGGGTTAAACTGACCTTTGACGGAGGGGCTCTCTCAGAGACGGAAACGGTGGCAGCAGCAGTCATGTCTGAGGACGGGAGCGGATGAAAGCTGAAGTGGCGTTCTCCTTCAGGGTGGCCCACTTGACCTTAACGAGCTGTTTAGATCAAGCAGACTGAAGCTTTGATGCAAAAATCAAGTGAATTTCTGTTCCTCGAGGGACAGTGCATGCATGTGTGCTGATGTTTTTGTTGCTTTGTTTTGAGCCTCTAGAGATGATTTTTCACTTCCATACAGTACTGTGCAAAAGTCTTAGGCTCCAACGAAATAAGAAGTTTTAAATATTTATAATATTGCTACATATTTAAACATGGCATATGGGATATCTTCACTGAAGAGGATTTAGATACTTCTCTCAAAGCACCAGGGACTCTGAGGATGGTCAGAGCTCTGAAGTATCCGCTGGAAATGTATGTAATTGGAACGAAGAGCTCATTTCGTGCGTGCTCTGTTGTCTTTTATTCAAATCCCAAGACCAGTACTGCAATATCCATCAATATTTTAAGGCATGATGCAACAGCATGAGTTTTAAACAATTCATTCGTAGCACATTGCAGAGGCAGAACATGTTCACGTTTTCTCATTTATCGCTTTTAAATGTTTCAGACATTTAAACGATTTACACTTTTGCTTTTTGTGCGCTGTCGAAAATAATTGCATCAAACACAGTGTAGGAAGATGTTTCAGAATAAGGAGTTCCACAGTAAACCTCTTTGCCTGGGGTGGAATCTCTTTGCCTCAGGCAGTGCTCGTGCAAAGTTTGGGAAAGAAACTCTGGCTCTCTCCCTTTTGCTCTCTCTCTCTCTCTCTCCCTTTTGCTCTCTCTCTCTCTCCCTCCCTTTTGCTCGCTCTCTCTCTCTCCCCCTTTTGCTCTCTCTCTCTCCCCCCCTTTTGCTCTCTCTCTCTCCCCCCCTTTT
>JBBPCZ010000019.1:20792674-20803666 GCA_037974445.1 Brycinus macrolepidotus | reverse complement strand
AGCAGTTCTTAAAAACTAAGGCAAAGCTGTTCAGTTCAATCCTTGCACCTATAAAAGATAAAACCTGAGAAACTGAACATTTCTGCAGTGGTCTCTTATTTTTTTCCAGAGCTGTATATGGGGCATTATTATTATCACATATAGGTATTTACATATATAACTTCTTTACGCAGGACTAATTGTGGTTTTCTCAGGTCGGACTGAGCTGCTCAACTGATCACAGCCGTTAACAAGAACATAAAATGTGAAAAACGCTGAAATCGTTCCTTGGCGTGGGCCGAAGCTGCAGGACTCTACAGCCTGGTAAACCCATCTCATGCAGCACAGCATTTTTAATGTTCTCACATCCTTTTTTTTTTTTTTTTACTTTTCACACACTTAATTTTTCCTTTCTCTCACCTCTTTCGGTGCCACAGCTCTCTCGAATATCACCATCACATGCCTTTCAATTTAGACTTCAGCACTCCAGTGAGATTTCATACCCCAATCTTTAACGGCCGCGAGCCGCTCTATTTACAGCTACCTTCTGGGTGAGTAATCCTTCCTCTCTCTTCCCCAATTCTTCACTGCTCTTTACTGGGGCTGTGTAATCAGAGAGAGAGAGAAAGTGGGGTAATGAGGAGAAAGAATGAGAGGGAGAGAGTGAGAGAAAGAGAGGGATAGTGGAGAGAGAAATAGAAACTGAGAGACAGAGAGAGAGAACAAGAGAAAAGTAGGGGAGAGGATTTAAATATACCAGTTAAATATACCAGTTAAATATACTAAGAGTACTAATATTATTATTATTAATGCTAAATAATAATAATAATCATAATAACAATAGTGGGAAATGTAAATACATGTTTTACAATATTATCAAATATCAGTCAGATAAATAGTAAACGACAACAACAACAACAACAACAACAACAATAATAATAATAATAATAATAATAATAATAATAATAATGTCTCCTCTCTGTCTCTCTCTCTCTCTCGCTCTTTCTCTCCCTCTCTCTCGCTCTTTCTGTCTCTCCCCTTTCTCTCTGTCTCTCTCTCTCTCTTTCTCTCTCTCTCTCTCTCTCTCTCTCTCTCTCTCTCTCTCTCTCTCTCTGTCAGTGTCTCTCGTGCAGACCTGGGTTTGAGTTATAAAGCATCCTGACTCGCTGTAGCGGTGCACACCTTCAGCCCAGCTCGAGACAGACTGCATAGCTGGCCCAGTGCCAATATCCACCTGGTGGGCCCACAAATTAAAGTGTGTGTGTGTGTGTTTGTGTGTGTGTGAGAGAGAGAGAGAGAGAGAGGTGAGCAGGAAGCAGTTACCTGCAGTGAAACAAAAGCTGCAGTGTGCATCGGCCGTGTGTAAAAATGGGCGTGTGCCGACACGGGGAATGACGTCTATTAATTCACCCTCCAGACACGCTTCCAGCGTTGTGTTATTTTAAAGTGTCAGTTTGTTTAAAACCAAACGTTCAGAATGATCCCCTTACTCCACTTCACTGATCAGCCAAGAGATGTTTAGTGTGTTTAAAGGTTAGAGGAACCAGAAGCCCAGTCAAAGTCCATAAAACCATACACACATAACAACCCATCCCGAAACAACACAGATAAAAAATAAATACATTTTCCGAAAATGCCATAACAGATATTACACAACTGACCATTTGGAGGAGATGCCAGGTTTCTGCAAAAGAAAAGAAACTGTACTTGCAGCACATCCATTCAGAAGCATACTAATTTTTAACCAAAATTCAATTCTTCTCATATCGTCCAGCATCACATTTTATGTAAATATTATGCAGCTCTACTAACAGGTAATAAAAGTCTGAGTACGGCAAGTAAAATTGTGCAAACAGCATGTCTGCATTATTCACTGCGTCAGTGTGGGCCCGTTTTTATACGCACATCTTGCAGCTTTTCTTAGGTAGCTGCTTCTAAACACACTCATCTGTTTAAACACAAACTAAAAAGTTACACCCCAACCGCCACAGTAAACACCCTCTATTTATTATATACGGCACATTCTATATCCTGCTCATGCTATTGTTTGTGCAATTGTTAGTTCATTGTTCTCTACCGCAGTATTTATTTATTCCTGTCTACCTCAGTATTTGGTAGAGTGCTGTATTAGTAGGTGTAGTGTGTAACATCGCTGCCTTCCGAGTGGGAGAGTGGGGTTCGATTCCTGGGACGCTACACCATTAAGAGTCCTTGGGCAAGACTCCTAACACTACATTCACCTACATCTGTGATAGACAAAAATTATAAGTCGCTTTGGATGAAAACATCTGACAAATGGTGTAGATGTAATAACTACTAGAACAGAGAATCTTTCACTCAAACCAGTGCCGTAACTGCAACGTGTGCTGTTTTGTTGCACTTGTGTTTTTATTGCGGTCTGTCTCTCTTCGCTCTCTCTGTATTCGGTGGTGTCCTGTCTGCCTGCACTTGTGTAGTCTTGTGTCGTTTCTGTTTTTATTCTTTTGTGTTGCATCATGGTCCTGGAGGAACATTGTTTTGTTTCACTGTGAACTGTGTAGACGGCTGAAATGACAGTAGGGATGGGCAACAAGGGAACAGCCTCTTCCCCCAGGCCATCAGACTTCTAAATCAGAACTGAATAATAAACTGTATTTCACACACACACACACACACACACACACCCTGTGCGCACACACACTGAAACGAGCTGCTTCATTTCTCCCAATCACACAGCACACACACTCAACTGTTCCGCATAAGGAAAGAAAAACTGATTCCACAACTGCCCCTGTAAATGTCCTGTATTTATTATATACTGTACTTTTTTATTCTTGTTGCTTCTACTGATGTTATTTTTGCACAATTATTATTATTATTATTGCTGTCTACCTCATTTTTTGCCTCATTTGCAGGTTTTGCACACTTAACTATTCTGCTGCTGGAATACAAAATGCCATAATACTGGATTCACTCACACTAGTGCTGTTACTGCTCCTGTCCACTGTCTGTCGTCTTGTCCTGTAAATTATTGAACTGTTGCTCTGGTGTTTTTGCAGTCTCTCTTACAGTCCTGTCCTGCCTGTAGTCTTGTGGTGTTCTGTTTTTGTTCTTTGTGGGTCTGTTTTTGTTTTTTGTTGCACTGTGGTCCTGCAGTGTGTTATTTCACTGTGTTCTGTGTAGATGGTTGAAATGACAATAAGCTCGTGCTTGAGGTCCCTCTCTGCTTGACTCCATCGTCACACACTTGCCTCAATCCATGCTGAATTTTTAGGCAATCTCAAACAGACTCACTCGTGTGTTTTTTGATACTGCGTTACTGATCTATAATAATGGAGAGTTTGCTCAGTGCTAATTGGTGTAAATATACCCCAGTTACCTGTTAGCCAGAGAACTAAATGAACTAAAAGAGTGTAAAATGTCGGACACTGAACAAATCTCCAAACTCTCGCTGTAAGTAAATCTGCACTGGAGTCCAAGTTTAGCTGCAGTTTCACACTCTGAACATTTCACTCTTTCCACGTCTCAAATGCATGCATTCTGACCCACGCTGACCTCAGTGGACTAAAACATGTCCCTCATATTTGGTGACCTTTGCCTCCGCTGTCAGTTTAACGTGACTGTCAAACGTGTCAAAAATCGTGATGTGCCTTCACATTCCAGAGAATGAATCACTTTCTCCAGAACCTACTGGCGCAGTCGGCTAGAGCGAAATCCCCACAGACCTCATTATACTCTGCTCTCGTATTTACACTTGTACTTAAAATCTTTTGCTTTTGTCTTTCTCCCACGACGATCATTATTTTGCAAAAGGACAAAGCACTCCAAAGCCCGCTTTGCCCTTCTTTGAGCCGATGAGAGCTGACGTGATGATTGAGGGTGGTTACGTGTTCTTCTACCATCCAAAGCCCACTACCCAATTAAATACAGGCACATTCAGCTCTGGTCCAGGAAGACTGTACCTGGTGGATTCTAGGGATGTCAGTTTTTCAGAATTGGACATCAACGAAAGTGAAAGTTTGATTTCAACTTTTGAACAAAGATCTTTTTTTTTCCTCACCATCAAATGACACCAAGTTCCAGAAAAATGTATTCGAGCAGAGGACTAAGTCCCTCCAGCACCAGCATCAAACAGTCATTATATAGCATTTTTTACAACACTGTCCCAAAGCAGCTTTCCAGAGGGTCCAATCCCCCAAAGTGTGTCACTAAAAGAGATATTGCCAGGAAAAAAGAGCGTGAGGAGGAAACACTGAGAGGAACCAAAACTCAAAATAGAAAACCCCTAAGAGCTTTAAAAAAGAAACACTGAGAGGAACCGAAAACCCCTTAAAAGCATTAAGAATAAAGCCTTCGACACGTCTTTGCTGCTGTTGCTGCTGGACGAACCTGCGCTGTTAGAAAACCTGCACTGACCTTGACAGGTGCTACTTAGCTTATGACCAGACATCTGAAATAAAAAAAAAAAAAAAACAAAGTTCCTCGAATGTTTATCCTGATGGTTTTGTAAATGATGGTATACTGATGGTTTTGTAATGAACTAGTCCTCCTGATGAGGTTTGACCCTTTGAAGTCATTACAACAACAAAACATGCCATGATTATTTCTCACTCGTCGCTCATCGGAACGTTAGACATTCTGCAAATTCTACATTTTTAATTAACACCACATTTGCATTTGTGAACAGAAGGAACAAAAGGTTTTATTAGGATCTGAACTGGATGAAAATTAATCAGTCTTGCTTTGTCAAATGAAAAATGTTTTGTATTTTTTTGACGTCTGAAAAATGAGAAAACACTCCGAATTCCAAACTATCATACCTAAAGTTTACTGAATGTAAATATAACTACTTGCATAGCAAGGTCGGTAACTAGGTTTGAATAGAGGTTACATTTGAATAGAAAAGCAAGCCCAAAAGCAATATTCAGTTCTAACTAATTACCACTTACATGGAATTATAACACAGTCGGAAAGGATAGGAAGCCAAATGTGTGAAGATACACACATTTTAGAATCTGTATGTCTTTGTGAGAGATTGAAATTAATGCATTGACCCTGTATTTCCTGACTTTAATTGCAACAGTGATAACTGCACCCCGCCTCGGAATCCCTCTTTTAATATACTACTGAACTTTGGATCAATTAACCATCAGAGTGATTCGTATTCTCATTTTTATTTCAGACGTTTACATGATGGATTAAACATGATCCTAGCCATATGTGAGGCCGTCCACACATACACACACTTACGCTCACACATGACGGCTCCCAAAGAGTGCTCTCAGATCCCAGTAGGAGGCATTCATCTAAATGAGCTCTGAATTTCAACCCCAGAGCCTCACTCTCTGTTTGATATGCCAAGAGCCTTCTCCCGCTCCCCTCGAGCATTTTTCCTCCCCCTAGCCTCTGCTCGTTCGGTTGCTTGTGCCATTATCATATTCATTACCTGTCTGATTGGGGAACATGCATGCTGAGTTGACATATGTGCCCGCTAGCCAGTTGCCTGGTCTCGGGAGGGAAAGGTTGCACTTCACTACTGTAGGCAAATACGTTTCATAGAAAGGCAAGATTGGTTCTGAGAAGCCACTCATATATATAGAACGGAGACTCAAAAGATGGGGAGGGGTTCGGTCATGAAGGATTGAAAATACAATATATAAAGTAAAGCAGAGAGATGGTAGTAAAGTAAGACAAAGTGAGTGACAGGGACGTAGGGAATAGGGATATTATTCGCAGTGGGTGGCGAACTGTGACTAGGCCTTCAGTTCAAGGCACAAATATCAAAACATGGTCAAAAATGAGGAAAAAAAAACAAACCCCTATTGGATTCTAGTGGTACTGCATGTGACTTTTTTAGGCATTTTAGATTAAACATCTGAAGCATGTAGAAGACATCCCATGTTTTACATGAAACAGACATATTTACAGACAAGTTACCTTGCATTTCTAGAGTGACTCCATCAGTAAAGAGTCCTGTCAAAGACTTTTGCTGTTTACCATCTGTCAGAACCCTTTGGGTTAGGCTATGGCTCGTATTTAGAATGGAGTATATCCCACTTCCAGACGAACCAGAGTGACATTCTACCAGACAGAATTGCTCCCACCTATTGTAAATCAAACCATGGTTGGTTGATTCCACTGTCACTTCCAATCTATGTTGGTGGTCGATCTGACATGTTCATTCTAGTACATTAAGGCCTGACCAGTGGGGAAACACACAGCTACATCTACCTACATACCAGAATCTGACTGGATCATTTTCTGTCGGCTGTTTGACAAATTTTACTCTGAGGTTTCCAGAAGAAACTTAATAATGAAATAAGAGTAGTAGTGGGGCTCATGAGGCGGGATTCATAGATTAACTTTGGGATGACTTATGAGGGTGGATCACCATGACAACTTATGCTGCACAGGGTGAGTTAAGTTCAGGATTTTGGGTCATAAACAGCAGAGCTGTGGTCAGGACCACTTGCTGAGTCCAAGACAAGTCCAAGTCCAAAGAGATCAGAGCCAGAGTCAAGACTGGATCCAAAGAGGTCAAGACCACATCCAAATTAGAGAGAGTTAGGAGCAAGAGAGATAATCTCTTTTGTGTGATAGTAGAGAAACAGTCTATCTTATACAATAAGCTCATTTTCACTGTTTGTATTGACCAAAAGGTGAGTGCAGGATCAAAATTACTTTAATGAGAGCCAGTTCGCTTGCAGACATCATGTCTGTGGCTGAAATGAAAATGACAGGAGATTCATTTTGGCAGGTGTTAGATTGGTTACCAGGTGGCCAATGACAGTCCTCGCTCTAGATGGGTTTTGAAATAATTCAACGACTTCCCATTTTCTGAACCAGCTCACTTGAACAATGACCATTGTAGCTGTTTTTGTTTTTCGTTAAGGCGACGAGGGGTTGCTTTGTGAACCGTTGCAGATGCTTTCATTTTGTTTTGTCTTTTTGCCATGGTGGCTGTGATTTTGGTGTGGTCGGCCGCCACAAAGATACATTAATGGCACTTTTTAAAGGCCACTGAAATCAGTCGAGACCAACTAGAATATTTGGTGAGACCGAATTCCCGAGATAAGTCTTAGTCCAAATATCAATGAGTCCAAGACATGTCTGAGACCACAGAAAACCATACAGACAGTACAGAGACTGGACTCGAGTACTACAGCCCTGATGGTGCCAGTCAGAGCTGAGCTTCTGACCAATCACGGACAGCCTTCTGGTGGAGCTGGATCCCTCCAGTGCCTTTCTTTTTTCTCTCTTTGTGATGTTTGTCGCATAAATTACATGAAAAATATTATTTTTTCAGTGGAGGAAACGAATCACACGATACAGACATCAAGCACATATAAGTGCTTATTACTCCAATAAACACTAACAGTGGTGACAGTGGTGATAGCATTGTTTGTATCATTACAAATGCTTTACTTCCTCTTTCTGCATATTTGCATTGCATTACATGGCATTTCCTTTCCCTTCTTTGAAAATAAGCTGTTTCGCTCTCCCTTGTGCTTCACACGGCCGGTTGTTTGTCATAAATGCCATGCTTTTATGTGCACACACGCAAGAATTAGTCACAGCTTGTGTATTTATATCTGAATTGACAGAGAAAACTGTCAAAAAAAGAAATTAAATCTAGCTGTATTTGTTTTGTGAAACTGAAAACGAGTCAAGAGCCATGTTCAAGTTAAAGTTGCTTCATGAGACCTGAATATAGCCTTATTGATCTCTAGAATATTCCTATAGTTTGAAACCAACTGTCTTGCTAACTAGCCCAAAACACAGCATTATTTACCTCAAAAATAATCCCAACTTGCCTGTTAACGAGCCCAAAATGCAGCCTCATTCATCTCCGTATCTAATCACAGCCCTATTGTGCTTATTAGCAAATAAAATTCTTGCTAATCTGTGCTGGCCTCTTGGAAGCTTTGGTCCAAAGGGATTTAATTTAGGTTTCCCACCCTGCTCCCTCCTCCATTCGGTTGTGCTAAACACCCTTTCTTCCTCGTTTGAGGAGAAAATCTATCAAGATTTCTATTTTTACCGTGGTGATAAATGAAACCTGTGCTGGACCCAAAGGTCAGAGCTTGGAAAGAAGGTGGAATCTCTTTCCTGGGGCTAGGATGTTGTATTGGGAAGCAGCAGTGTTCACACACATCCCACTGCTTCTTTGTATTAAGAAGGAAATATTTACTCATTGATATGATGTATTTTAACTGCGATATGCAATCTGGCATGTCAGAGCTGACATTTGTAGATTGTGGCTAAAGGCAAATGACTTTCATCAGCGCTGGAGCCCTATCTTGTTCAGGCTATTTAGTTACATAATGGGTCTAGAACAACCAACTACATGAACTGTCCAACTATGCTAGCACATGCTTGCTTTGACAAATAATGGTTCCTGAATGGTTCTTGGTGCAGATGCATGGTTCTTGGACAAGCATTTGATTGGTATAGAACCTTCACCTTCAAGAGCAGTTCTCTGGAGCTTCTTCACACTCAAACATCTCATTTTCTTGAAGAATTATCCATCCAAAACTTCTCTAAGGAACCAGAGGTCAGTCTTTCCAAAGTACCCTTTCTGACACCTTAATTTTTTCATCATGAGTGCAGGAGTTTTACCAGACACTATAGTCAATAAGGCACAAAATAATGTCTTCCAGGTAATTAGGCCACCCAAAGTGAATGTGTTCTGTCACGGTAAAGAGATGTTAACTTGTTCCGTGTCTTTGAAGAAGACTCAAAGTTAGGCACTGTAGACTTGTAGGTGCTTCCTGGGAGAGTTAGTGAGTTCACATAATGAATGGATGGGCAGACTGATTGATTTTTTTAAATGTCTGAGTGCCAGAAGCCCCAGTGCGGTCTCTGTTCAGCCACGAAGAATGTTAAATAGTAAATTGCCGGGCTTCTTCAAGCGGCAAGACTAAACTCGAGAACCTTTGGCATTTCCACAAAAAGCCAATCTTTTCTCTTTAATTGTCCACTGGGTACATCAAGGGAGACAGTGCTGGGGAATCAGAGCTTCTGTGACCCCTAAGACTGTGTGGATGGCTGTATTTACCACAGCCAGTGTCTGATATTTCACAATCTTTAGCCGCGTTTGCGGAGGCATCACAAAGCCATCGGCCTTTCGCCCACATGCTCATTACCAGAGGAGGCAAATCATATATGATTTCTTATCAAATACCAAGCTGGGGTTCATGTAATAGTTTCCTCGCAGCTGCAGAAAGACACGTTGGGATGGATGAAAGATAAGAGAAAGGGGGTATATCTTTCCTTTCTGTTTAAATTTTGATATGCTGTCCCTCTCCCACTCCAGGGCTTGTCAGAGAAATGATCTTGCTTGGCTGAGCTCCATTCGGTTCTCTCCAGTCCGTGGGCTTTGTGGAAAATTCACCAGGGTTTTGGGGTAAGACACTCCTTCATTCACTCGTCCCCTGGTCTCCTTTAGAGAAAAAAGAAATAAGCCTCAGTATACCTGGAACTCTTTGTTCCTTCACTTTTTTCACTAAAACAAGTAGTGTGAATATTCTATTCTCTGATTTATGCTGGCAATTCAATCGCATTGGTTTCGGATTGATTATATTGATTAAAGTATACACTAATTATTTGGCCTCTCTGGCTATTTTCAGGTGTACAGTGTCAAAGAAAAGCTTGGTATGTTGGTTTTAGTACCACTATCCCAGTATTGTAGTATTTGCATACATTAGTACAGTGTATTTTGAAAAATAATTTCAAATCTATACAGCCAAATTAAATATAAAGCCATATAGCCATATCAAATTTAATTGTGGTGACTCCTGAAAGTTAAAATATATTCATATGAGAAAGACTTTGTTCAGATGGAACGTAAAACAACGGTAAAACAGTCGTTATACTATAATAAGTTAGCGTATGAGTCCAGGACTGCAGACCAGTAGACTTTTCTGGACAAATGGTTGAACTAGATGTCACTGAACATGTGTGGTGGGCAATTGGTCTTCATTTCTGAAACTTATCACTAAAATTATTATTTGCTTTCTCACTTTTGGCCTATAATGTACTCCTCAAATCCTTCCTAAGCCTTTCTTCACTCGCTGCAGTAACTGAGTTTCAGGCAACAGGCTGTGTGTGTTATGTTGTCTATAACACCCCCAGGAGCTTCTTCCAGCGTTCTTCACTGGCTTTCAGTTCACGGTGTATATCTCATTGCTGAGCCTCGACAAGCCGCTGTTAGTCATAATTCATTTAGTCATAAAATAACCTCCACTGTTAGTTAGAGTGCAAAAGGAGAAATATGACAGTATAATTTCCTCCACCGCTGAAATTATGAGGGTACTGGAGGTGAACCCCATGGTTATCTCCTCACGCTCAGGCGTTCTCTCAGGCTCTTCAAGGGGAGATAGGAAGACCCCCACATTTTGTTTCGGCACGCTAAATTGAAAGCAGGCCCTTTTCGCCCTCACACTCGGCCAGGCGGCAGTGCAGGAGAGGAAGCCCCGCTCCCCTCTGACCTCACGCATTCATCTGGTTAAAAGGGTGGTGAACGAAAGTGCTGCATCAAGTAGTTTGGAACACAAGGAGAGGACGTGGAAGGATAACACCCAGAGACAGGTGACCAGGGGGTCCAGGGCAAAGACCACTTTAATTTCATACACTCAGCCTCTATAAAACATGGACGACCTCCTCAGCCAGCTCAGAGAGCCAAAGCCCCCATTATTGTACTTGAGTTTAGATTCCTGAGTAATCACCAGAGCTGCACTACTGGTTTAAAAAAAGGTGATATCTCACACTAGGGACAACATCCCCACCATTTTTTTCCCAAGTTCTATTTTGTCCCCACTATTAAAACTAAAGTCTTCAGACAGTATCTACATCCATTTCATGCCTTTAAATTGATGTGATGCTTTGACGGCTATATAGTGCATCGATAATGCACTGGGGCAGGGGTGTGGTCTGCTGGGGGCAGAAAGAGACTGAACAGCTCTGTTCTAGGATGCCCTCTGGACCCAGTGGAGGCGGTGAGTGACAGGAGAACGGTGGCTAAGCTGTCATCCC
>JBBPCZ010000019.1:20762318-20772318 GCA_037974445.1 Brycinus macrolepidotus | reverse complement strand
ACAGTATGCATCCAGGAGAATATACATCCTGTTATGAAATTTGATGCAACTGGATTGTTTAGTGTTCAACCAACACCAATCAACAGCCCAGTCCAGCACATTCACATCCCACACGGGTCTGGTCTCACTAGTAAACTGTGCCTGAACTGAATATGTTGTTATTCGTCATTCATTTTCATTCTAAATATTGAATTTTCAGTCTTACTTTGTTGAAAATATTGTGAGTTTATCAATCCTGAGGCATCTATCAAAACCAAACTGTAAGCTGACTGTACGCACCTATTTTTTAATGGCTTAAACATTAATAATACTACTAATGATACAATTCTTTAAGTGCTTGGTCATGATCATTATTATAGTCTACATTAATGGTGATGTAGCATTTATTTTCTGATTTATCTATTTGTTTGTTTCTACCCTGTCATTTTGGCTATATCAAGTGTTCCCTTTGTCTTTTCATGCCAGAAGAATTGACAAAGGAAACAAACAAGTAAACCAAAACAAACGAGTATGTCACTGAGGCTCCATCCTAACGAGCAGCTGTATAATTTAGACTGCATCACATCGCCCTGATCCACCAGCACCAGGAGCAGGGATGAGTGCGTTCTCCTCAATATCTGAAGGTATTTCTCCGCGTAATGAAACGAGTCTCGCCTCTGCGTTTAGCGTAATGTCCCGCGATACGGAGGCCGTGTTCCTCTCTGCCCGTGGCTTGTTGTGATGTGTTGTAATGGCGGTCGTGTCATTATGGCTCTAATTAATCTTGGTCTGCTGTACTCTGCGGCGGCCGGAGCACAGGAAGCTGAAGGCTGAGTCGATGCTGCATCGCAGCCAGCTCCACGGGCCCGGTCCGGACTCAGCTCCACGGGCCCGGCCCGGACTCAGCTCCACGGGCCCGGCCCGGACTCGGCTCCACGGGCCCGGCCCGGACTCGGCTCCACGGGCCCAGTCCAGGACCCGGCTCCACGGGCCCGGTCCGGACTCAGCTCCACAGGCCCGGTCCAGGACCCGGCTCCATGGGCCTTGTCGGGAACCGGCTCCACCCCGCTGCAGCACAAAGCCTGAGCAGGGTTACTCCTGTGCAGAAATAAATAATAATTTTTAAAAATCTGTGCAGAAGATTATTGCATGAATAAGGGCCAGGAGACTGTGAGGATAAGGGGATGAAGGGGAAGTGGCCTTGAGAGCTTTCTGCTCTAATTAATTGAATCAATAGCCTGTAATAAATGTAATTTACCTTTGATTTGATTTTAGTCTTTAAGATGCATAAGATCGCTTCCATTTAGTACCGCTGTGGAAAGCCGGGTTATTTTGTGGGCGCACTCTGAATATAACCCACTACTCTAAATGTGTGTGAGAGTGAGTGTGAGAGTGTGTGTGTTGGGGGTGCTCCCTCCCACTAGAACCCAGTGTGGATCCTGTGTGTGATGATGAAGGTTCCTCCTGGCTGTGAGTGGTGGCTGTTGAATTCGTGTCCCGGCTGTAATAACAGGCTGTAATTCGCTCGCCAGCGCTGTAATGGAACGGTAATGAAACACCCTTTCGCCCGGACGTCACATGACCTCTTCTCTGTCCCGCCCACCTGAGAATAAAATGAGGAGTTCAGGTGACCCTACGACCCCGCAGAACGCGACTGGACCATGGTCTCAGTCAGCATGGCTGGTTGCGCGGCTGGTTAAAGAAATGCAGATTCTGGTCCCGCGCTATATTTAGCCACTAACCGGCGGCAGAAGGAATATCTCAGAAATGTGTAGATGACAGGACGCCGTGCACCCAGAGGTTATGAAGTGACGTCCCGATGTGTTTGTCCCTGAATCGCTGCGATATGCGCACACACACACACACACGTCAAGTTATTCAAAGGGTGACTTGTCAACCATATTTAAGCAAGAAATTTAAGACGTGGAAACATCAAATGTCCCAGTGCTGCCTCGGCTCCAGAACCCGCTCAGTTCACCTTGACTGGTTTCTTCTTCAGTTAAGATCTGCCTGCACTGTGTAGCAGGGGTGGTTAGTTACATTACAGGAAATGTATATTGAAATTAAGGTTATTTGTGTCAGTATGTTGTCTTGTGGTTTTAGGTCAGTAAGTGGCAAGATCTAGTCAAGCAACAGTTCTCGGTTTATGTTCAAAATGAAGGTTCCTAACTGGTTTTTGCCTTGAATGGCTACAAGGACTTAAGCCTAGAAGTGGCCACCTGGACATGTCTTGTTATTTTCAGCTTATTTTTTAAAAACGTAGTGATGCAGGAATTTTTAATTTTATCTGACAGAGCCCAAAAGCACCTTTATTGGCCGTATTAGTTACGGAACCCAGATATTATAAAAAACTATATATATATAAAAACTAGATTTTATCTTTTTTTCTATTAAAAAACACAAAAATTAAGAAATGAGAAAGCAGAATGATTAATCTGAACAGTAAATGACTTTATGAACATACTGTGTATATATACAGGTCTGTGATCACTTCTCCCCTACTGTAAATTTAAGTATCTTTTTAGTGTATTTTCCTACTGGTGATCTAGCTATGCTAGGCCACGTCTCAGTATGGACACAAGTGTTGCCATGATCTCCAAAGCGTGGTGCATTTCACTTTCTGATTGGCCACAAAGCGATAACAAAACAAGAAGTACAAAGTATAGCACGCAATACCAGATATGTCTGTGCTTCTCTGGGTTTCCATTTCATAATTCCCTTTATAATAATATTTGCCGTTAAAGTGGAATATAAAGTTTGTTGACATCTGATTGTTGGAGTTTTATACACATCGTGAACATGTTTCCAGTGGAACGTTCGTCAATAAAGTGTTAATTGAGAAGGTTTATGGTATGTGTTTCTGTAAAATGTAACATATGGATTTCTTGGCTGCAAAAATATCTCCTTTAAAGAACCCTGAAGGGTCTCAAACTGGTTCTCAGGCCTCAGGTGTTTTTTTTTCTGTGCTGGACTGAAGAAAAAAAATCATGATCTGTTTGAGAATCACTGCTTTAGAGTTAGAAAAGTTGGTCTCATATGGCTTCAGATTTGTTCTCAGGAGTGCAGCTGAGAGTTTTCTGCGTGAGTGTTGGGCGGAGGTTTGTTTACTGACTCCAAAATGTTTGGTTGGGAATCGTAAATAACGTGAGCGTTTTCTCGTGTTGGCTTGAATGTCTGGCTACGAAGGGACTGGGACATTCCTGAGGTTTTCCATGAGGTCTGCGTCTGGCGTGTTACATGGCAAACAAAGGCCATGTGGCTGAGAACCCTGGAAGTTCATGGAGGAAGAGCACTGACCCAGGACCAGTTCCTGACCTCTGTATTGCAATAAATATGCCGCGGCGTGGTAACGATCAGATGTGTTACTGATAGCCTTATACATGTTTGACCTTCCTTATCCCCACCTCAGCACTCCGACAGGAAGAACACTTGTATCGGTGTCCCTCAGTGACGGGCGGACTGTCAGTCAGTGTTATTGCTGGCATCCACATGATGGGCGGGTCGTCCGAAGCCTTAATTAGCCTGGTGCTGTGCTACGTGGAACCTCCACCTTCTGAAGGACAGAGGCGTCTGTCGTCCTTTGCCGATTTGAGGTGACACCACCTCGGTTTAAACGCACTGGAACCCGAAACCTTGTCTGCCGGATATCATGCCAGAAGATTTCCATGCGGAACGGTTTAAACAGACGAGCAGATGGACCCGGATTCCTGGAAAGCTGCTTTTTGACAATGTCTGTTGTTAAAAGCACTAAACAAATAAAATTGAAATAAACCGAATGTGCGCTGACCTGACTAAACAGTTGTCAGCCTTCTTTGTGTGTGGGAGGTGTTATTTCAGTTATTCTAATGCCTCCACTAAACAGTTTATCTTTATTAGGAGCCGGTATAAATACTGGAAGAAGGAGAGGGTGAGAATGTTTTCACGTTATGCTCTCTGGCCCTTTGGCACAATAAGTCCATTAAGAGTCCGAGTGTATTTGTAATACCGGAGATCTCTGCGCTCAAACTGAAGAGCGTCCAAGTGAGTAGAATTTGTTTCTGCTTTATTGGCAGATAATGCTCTGAACTGCTCTTGCATATTTTTAGATGATGAGTATGAAGTTTAATCCCTGATTTAATAATAAGAAGAAGAATACGAATAAGAAGTAAGAATAACAATAGTTGTTTTAATATATTTTTCTTCTTTTTGTTGTTGTTTGTTGTTCTTCTTTATATTATTTTCTTATTATTATTACTATACTTACAACAATTATGAACAAAAATCTTTGTTTGTGTGTTGGAAAGTGACTACAGTATGCCCTCTATGACTGAGAAATCCTGAAGGGATCCAAAGTAAACTGGAGGCCGCTGCGCTGCTTTCCAAGCCATAAATCTTCGGCTTCTTTAGAACGACTGGCTAAATTACTCCCAGATCACTTCATAGCAGACGAGCAGGAAGTGCCTATTTTCTTTCACGGCTAACCTTTGACAGATGCTTGTGAATGGTTCAGGTTTACAATAACTTCTACCAGATGTGTCACAAGCTCTCAATGAAGCAAGCAGAGCTTTCTTTCATAGGTTCTCGGTGATGCGAGGAACCCCCGCCTCCACCGCTTGATGCAACACGAATTTCCAAGTTTAGAAAGCGGCCCCTGCCGTTGCCTAGACCTCCAGGATTGGCTAATCGCCTCTGCCATGCCCGTCTGCAAGCGAAAGCGAGTCAGATTTCTGCATTATTTGTTGCAGTAAATAACCATGAAAGTCAATGGGGCACGAGCAATTAGCAAGCCTATTTTTTATAGTTTTTTTTTTCAGTGGTGTCTGATTCCTGGAAATCTCCACCACCTTGCTCAAAACCTGTGGTGAGTGTAAGCAGTTTGATGAGGATCTTCACAGAAAGGCTGAAATTTTCACAAAGATAAACAGTGATTTAAAGCAACATCCATAACCCACAGGCTGATCACAGTACCATTATGTTCCAGTCTTTAGTGTGATGATTCACATACATGAACGAATGGAGTTTACAACCTCCTCTCCAGTCCCTGGTATATCTGGCCAGATCAGCAGCTCACAATAAAAATCTTCTCTGAAAAGCAAGTATTGCTAAAAAGCCAATAGTGTTACACAAACGAGGTCCTCTTTGAAAGTGACTCTATGTCTTTAGGAGGGAACTTATCCGTTGAGTCTGTAGAATGTATGCTGCCAGTCAGATCTCTGGTGCTCTCAGACAGGCCGGCTATCACTCCAGCGAGTCTTCGTCTAGTTGTAAACTGGCAGACGGGGAGGAGGCTCATGGCTCAGGCAGCTTTTGATCTACTCCCTCTTTGGAAATCAGGTGTATTTCTGGTTCCCTGTGAAGGTGGAGTGATCTGCCTGTACAGGAAGGGGAGAATAGAGCATAAGGAGATTGAAGGGGAATGATAATGAAATAAGAAAGCGCTGTTGGGAAAATGTACCATCTTGTCAAATATAAGCAGCTCACATGTAGCTGATGGATACAAAGCACATGAGGGGGAAGCGGAGATGTTAGGGAATTTGTGTCACCATCTTTAAGACAGATGTTTTTTCTGTGAGTCGGAAGAGCACGTAAAAGCTGGAGGTGATGCTATTGGCCCCCAAGAATGCCGAGACGTTTCCCTGTCACCTGAGCCCAGCTCAGCATGGGGTTATCACGCTCTCATGAGATGATGGATTATCACTGTAATCACACCTTCACGAAGGATACGTCCTTATCGAGGGTGACTCATGCACGCCGCGCACAAATCTGTTTATTCAGCAGCGTCTCACTGACGTACGACATAAGCACCTTCAGAGCAAGACAGCGTTGATGTTCTAACACACATGGAGGCCATTCCCACCTCTCCCTTGCTGCCACACTCTCTCTCTCTCTCTCTCTCTCTCTCTCGTGTTTCTCTTTGCTTTACACGCGAGAGGCCTCATCTGCCTACGAGGATATCAAACCCAGATGGTCTTGTGTTCTGGCTGCTCTGTGTTTTCCTAGCAGAGGCACGGAGTGACTCAAAGCCAGGTACTCTGTCACAACAAGCGCGCTGGTTCAGCCTAAGGCCTTGAGGCCGAGCGCTTGTTTTCTGGTGCCTGTGATTAATCGGAGGAGCAGGGTCCTTGCTTTCCCCCTGTGCTCGTTGAAATGAAGATTGTACGAATTGTACGAATTGATTGTACATTGACAAATATCATTTCTGTCATTTTTCAACATGTAGATGTCCCTGCAGAGAGGTCTTTTAGTTTCTGCCTCTTTACTTTTTCCTTCTTCTGGGAGATCAAGACCCTGAATAGAAGAGGAAACATTTGTCTATTTAGACACATGCTGTCTTTCAATTTGAAACGGTCTATTAACTCCACTTGCAGTCGGCTCCATTAGGTGTTTTGATCCCGTGCGCTGTCCTGTCTCTCTCCATTTGCTGCTGCATCCAGCCGGAGCAGCCTGACTCTCGAGGTAACCTTCAGCAGGGGATCTGCCCCACTGCTCGTCCCGAAGCCCACTAGTACTTCACTGAATCCGATTCCGAGGAGAGGCAGAGGTGCAGAAGTTTCAACCTTGAAGGGCCAAATAAACACCATTTTCTTTGGTGGTAGAGAGGTTTTTGAACACATTGCAGTACTATTCTGACAAGAAGGAGTGTAGCCTTGAGCTAAACCAAAGTAATTTCATCCCACTTGGTGCTATTTTAAGTTTTCTAATATACCCTTGGTGGTACTCTTGTGGGTTTATGTGACATACCGCATGACGGTCATTGTTTACACTAGTCCATGTTGTTATTTTCCACCATTTATTGGATCTTTATGGATTTTTAATGGCCAGTATCTTTGTTATTACTTATTTCTTAAGTTGGCCAGTGCCTGGGAGTTTTTTTTTTCTTCGCTCATCAAAGTTTAATGACCAAAACTGTGAATAGTGTGTCTGGAATACATGCTAAGTGGTATATTTACACCCAGGTTAAGTGTTTTCTGTTTTGTCTGCTGGCAGATGGCTTGGCTGAAGAATGGCTTAATTATCAAAATCCAGTGACAGACGTTTTTCAAATTCACACCAGAGGAAAAGGCTGTAAATCGGATGCTCGCCTGTCTTGCAATTTACTCTATCGTGTCTGATTAAACCAGTCCGCAGTGCATCAGCTTAACAGAGTGCCTCAACCTTTAGGCCAGCTGTCCATTGCCAGCACTCACTCAAGCAGTTTGTTTGCACAGAAGATTAAACCATTCGGTCAGGTGCTTTTTGTCATCACGAAACAACTTCTCTCCTCTTTTTCCTCCCCCTGGCTCTGCTCTCTGGAAACCGTTCCAGAACAGATGGCGCCGCCACCTTTGCTTTTTACGAGTCGTTAGACTTGACTTGTTGATGAAATGGAGACTTTCTGCCACCCTGGCCATGCAGATGTGTATCTTTACGGTTTAATGGATCATCCCTGTTGCTGCTGCACCTCTCGCCCTTTCTTGACATTTTTACCTTACAAAGGAGCAGAGGCAGCCTGAAGGGCTCCTGGAGGGTCCAGCGTCTCGGATCCCGATGCGGGCGGTACGTTGTGGCGTTGCAAAAAGGGAGGCAAACTGGAGGCCATTCGGTCGTTATCTTGCATGACTGAAATGCACAGGCTCTGGCCTTGTGCGGCGCAGGCCTAGCAAGTCCTACCAGGCGTATTGCACCTTTGGGAGAAGCACATTAATTCCGTCCTCTTCCTGAGTTCAGAGCTTGCAGCCGTATTTGGCGCAGATGCTGCCATTTTCCCAGTAGACACTCCATTGTTTAGTCATAAGCCCTTCCCTCGGCATTCCTCGCTGGCTTCATCGCCTCATCCCTCATACAGAATTACTGCCTTGGTTAAACCCTGAGAAGACCGAAGGCAGAGCCAACAAACACATACCATTTGTGGGTTTTTTTTGACAGGTGTGTTTTGGAGTTTAGGTTATACAAAAGTCCACCAATTTTTCAAGGTACTCATGGAGAATACTCTGTTTTTTAGAGCTGGAGTGCTTAGGGTTTTGTCATTTTGTCAACAGACGATTAGCATGCCGTCCATAATTTCCTGCCGTATTTCAGAAGCGGTTTGCGCTCGATTGGAAAAGCGTGCATAATTCCACACTCCCTGTCATTTTAAGAGGGAATGGGATGGGGAATGTTCATATTTGGCATAGCTTGCAGTCTTTTGTTCTAGAGCTGCTTTGGATGAAAAATTGGCTCCATCCACAAAATAAACGGCATTAAATTATGCACTAAGACCGGCCAAACCTTAAACCACACTTTTACTAGGACACACTAGGACTCCAAAGCTCTTAGGACTTGATATATTGTTTTTGCAGCCCTCATAATACTTATTTCCTGTAGTTTATAGGCATGGCATTATATATTTAAGGCAGTGTACAACAGGGAGTTAACCGCGGCCTCGAAAGCAGCATGCCTTGCTGGTCGCACGGATGTCAAAAGGGCAGCTGGTTGCGTAGTGGGTTAACCCTTCTTCTTGGATGCTCTTGTGACATTGAGCGATGCAGAGCTTTCGGATACTCGCTAGCTTTGTGCTAATGAGGCAATTAAACCCACCCTAGCGTGCTGCAGAGGGGCAAGGAGGGGAGGGAGAGGCTGAGTCTGCTGTCTCAGCAAACAGCAGCCCGGAGTGGCCAGCGAATGGCCTCGGAATACATAAGAGGGTTTCTGTTGGGTGCCGTGCGCTGTTAGCCAGTCCCTCTGTGCATTTGCATGAGCTTAGCTGCCGCCCGCACTCGCTGCAGGCCAGAGCGCTCGCTGACCCTCAGCCGGCCGTGCTATTATGGCTAATCTAATGTAGCACATTTGGCAGGTTCTCCTTTTCATTAGAGCTGATGTGTGCTATAGCGAAGCCGGTGTAGTGTGTCTGGCTGAAGTGGTTAGCTGCATATATGGACCAAGCCTTGGAGGCATAATGCATCATGGACGCACTAATTGAACAAGATGATACCCTCTAGGAAACTCTGAATATTTTATAACTTTTTATTTGAGTTGTCCGAAGCAGATGCCTTGTGGATGCTTGAGTATTAACATTTCCTCTACATTAAGTATGTCAGTATTGTTGACATACTTCAAAATGTGCGTTCACTGCCCCATTCATACTGTCCATATGTGGAAACGAAGCTGCAAAAACAGCCTGTTTTCAAATTCTAGTAAAACCAACACATTTTCATATCTCATTATTCAGCCTACAGCATTTTAGCCCCACGCACCCATTTAGCCCCGCCTCATGCCGCCTTATGAATGAGCTGTAATACAGGGCAGCCAATCAGAAAAGAGATCATTCAAATATATTAGCCTTAAAGGCACAGAACCAGCCTGTTCAATTCCAATGGATGAACAGAGTTTGGAAAATGGTAGGGAAGGAATGAATTGTGATGAATTGTGTGTTATATTTTTGGTACGCAAACCCACACGAATGTGATGGAAAAAATGAAATAAGAGGAAAATATAGAATATGGGCCCTTTAAAAACATCTTGGTGAATTAGGGTCTGGTTTAATGGAACTATTTATCGTCCTGCTTCTGGCAGAACCTTGTTGCCCACACTTGATATCTTCACAGTCCCTTCTGGTCTGACTTGGGCGGCTTGGCAGAGCTTTACCACTTTCTCTGAAGGCTGTTTTTGGACTCGTGTGCTTGGACGTTCTTGAGTATCGGACCCAGGTAAACCGGAGCGAGGCTGCTGAAGAGCTTCAGCTTAGCTGCGATTGTTTACCGCATCCTCGTTCTCCTCCGACCATGATTTATTCATACGGCGGCTAGGCCTCGCCACACTTCAGAGACCAGCCTTAGCCACAGGTAAACGCGAGCGTCCCACGTGTTGACTGTACAACAGAAACAGGCTTTTTGTATTGTTAGCGCTCCGACTCTCCTCTGGAGGAAAGTGCCACTCATGTCTTTCTCATCCCCCACCATGTTTTTCTCTGGCAAACAAAGCAAGGTGAGGCCGAGAGAGAAAGAGAGAGAGAGAGAGAGAGAGAGAGAGAGACAGAGCTATGCGAGAAATGATTAGAATTGTGTTCCCACGTTTACACAGCAGT
>JBBPCZ010000019.1:20751962-20762218 GCA_037974445.1 Brycinus macrolepidotus | reverse complement strand
AGAGAGAGAGAGAGAGAGAGAGAGACAGAGCTATGCGAGAAATGATTAGAATTGTGTTCCCACGTTTACACAGCAGTGACGTTTGACAAAGGGGTCCTTCGGCCCAATTAAATTAGAGTGACATCAATTACGACACTTTCTCCACCAGTGGCCTGACTCATGGCCCCGTCACCCGAGGAGGGGGAACACATTAGGGGCGGCAGGCTAATGTGTTTAAGGGAGGCACAATTAAAAGGAGCGCCATCCCGATAACGACAGGCTTAGAGCTGCTCAGAGGGATTAGCGAGCGTAGCTGCCTGTCTTCAAACGCCGGGGCTTATCCACAGGTTCTCTTTTTCGCTTCTGAGAGTAACGAACGGCTGACGTTCCACAGAGGGCGGGGGAGCGGGCCTCATTAGCCGCACACAGGTGTAGCGTGTGCGGTTAGAGGACAGCAGGATGAGACAGGAGATCTAGAGGTGATCCCAGTAGGGCTGAATGGTATTGGGAAAATGTCACATTGTGATAATTTATGTTTTAGCTGCTATGTGGTGCGGGGGTCGGGAGGGGGGAGTAATAAACTTTTCCCAAACAGAGCGTGTGTTTAGCACAGAGCGATATATTAGCACGTTTTAATACACACTGGTAAAGCCCTGACATAATGAGAGACTAGTCTGTGTTACTCAGATTCTTCACAGCTGGAACTCATCTGGAACATCTGGGATTGGACAAAATTAGAGCTGGGTGACGTCCTGTCTGTACCAGTACTGGTGTCACACAGCAGTTGATTTTTAATGCAAAAGTTTAGTCAAATTATTATTATTATTTTTAGATTAAAATATGAAATTAGATTTAAAAAAAAGTTTTTGCATCCTCTCTTGGAAACAAATTTAAATGCGGCATATTCTGCAAACTTTATTTACACAGTTTGCCATGTTGAGAAAAAGTAAAACATAAACTATATAGTTTTGTTTAGTCAGTAAAGTTCACACTAAAAACCTTGTTTTATGTGTCAAAAAAAAATTCTATATGATCACCTTCCACCCTCTCTTTATCCCTTAGAATTAAGCATGTTATGTTTATTACTGTGTATTGTAGACATATATGTAAATTAGAGGTCAACGATTCACAAAATTCTGAATTCTGTTCGGTTTGATGCGCTGCCTGGATTCAGAGCATGTTTCCATAAAAAGCAAAAATAAAAATGTGGCAGAAAACGTGCGTTACATTAATTTGCTAAAGTTTCCATTTTCAGTTTGTTGTTCATTTGTAAAAGTACAATATTTTGAGCAAACGCGTCCCGCTCTGACGCTCCAGACACAAGCTAACAGGTTAGCCCTGCGTGAACACGCTACACACACGTTAGCACGCTAATCAGAGTACAGCGCCAGGCTGCAACGTTATATAATGGACTCGGTTCTTACAGCCCGGATGTAAATGACCTCTTATCTGATTGGCTGCTTGTATTGTGGGGGCCGTTGGAATTTCAGCCACTCCTTTTAGACGTCTGGGTCCTTTTGGACGTCTGGGTCCTTTTGGACGTCTGGGTCCTTTTGGACATCTGGGTCCTTTAGAAGGTTGTAATGATGCCTTTTAGCTGCAGCTGAAAATGAAAGCTGTGTCAGGATTTTCAGACGTTCGTCCCAGAGGATTACGCTCAGGGGCGGAGGTTCATTGACTCGTTCCCGTGTCCGATCTAGGGAAGGGATTTATAAGCGGAGTAATCTGTGTGTCTGTCCGAGTAGCTCACTACGTACCTCTTCCACTTCGCAATCGATCTGCACGTAATTTGTTTTCTTTGCCTGTGCTTGTGTTTGCTTGTGTGCTACCTTCTCGCCAGGCCCGTGTTTGTGCGTGTGTGTGTGTGTGTATGTGTGTGTGTGTGTGTGTGTGTGTGTGTGTGTCAGGGTGTGTTTCTGTCTATAGGGAAACAGGCCGTCTGATCGAATCCACACATTAGAGAGAAAAGCTGTGTGTAATTAGCCTTTGTCTCTTTTCCCTCTCGCCATCCTTCAGTGCACCCTGGAGGCCGATATATATCACTGCCTGGATCGTTGGGTCATGTGACCTGGATCAATACCCAGAAATCAGCTCTTCTCTTGTGTGACAGGACCGATCTTAAGAGGCGCTGGACGGAGGTGTTTCCTTTTTCGGGTCACCTGGAGGGCACGGTGACGAGGCCTCGGAAAAGTGCCAACGTTAGCAACGCCCATCGCCATCGCCGAGGCCGAGAGAGAGAGAGAAAGAGAGAGAGGGAGGGAGAGAGGGAGGGAGAGAGAGAGAGAGAAGAGAGAGAGAGAGAGAAGAGAGAGAGAGAGGAGAGAGAGAGGAGAGAGAGAGAGGGAGGGAGAGAGAGAGAGAGGAGAGAGAGAGGAGAGAGAGAGAGGGAGGGAGAGAGAGAGAGAGAGAGAGAGAAGAGAGAGAGAGGAGAGAGAGAGAGAGAGAAGAGAGAGAGAGAGGAGAGAGAGAGAGAGAGAGAGAGAGAGAAGAGAGAGAGAATGCAGTGGATATATGCCTCTATCATGCATAGCCTTCACAGCAACTTATGTTTCAGCATCTGTGGGCAAAATGTTCAACTCTACAGCAGAAATCCAGGCTTGGAAGTGACTGTAATTATTGTTTTCAACTAAAAATGTATAGTTGCCTGTTTTAATAACAGCATGAAAACAGTATGTTGTGTAGTATCAAACCACAAAACGCTGCTGTCCGAAGCAGCTGTTCTTTATACTGTGGAATTTCACCAGTAAAATGCTCCAAAATGACTTGGAATAAAATCTACTTACATTAAGCACCATTTCCTGTGCGGTGGCCCAGCGATTTCGGTTTGTCACGTGTTGGGTGGTGAGCGGTTTTGGTTTGTCGAACCGGGGGGAGGAGGTCCACTTTGGAAATATTTGTCTGGAGGATGAGCAGGTCTATTTAGTTCATTAGTCTGAGGCGAGTGTCTTTGTGGCAGTTTAGGCTTCCAGCTTGCAGGAGGTCTCCCAAATGATAATTCAGTACTTGAGTATTTAGTATTTTCTTTCTAGCTGTTGAAGCTCAGTAGCTCCTGCCTGAAAGAGAAGGAGAGTGAAGATTAGACATTTAGAAACTCTGGCTCTGGAAAGTTCACAGCTGAATGCTTTCTTAGCATTTTCCTGTCAAATTTGAGGGATAGCATTCAGTCACATGTCATGCTAATGAGCAGAAATGCAGGAGATTGTGAATTACAGTCATGGTGCTGTAGCTGTACCGAGATGTTTCTGATAAGAATGGTTTTACTGGGAGTATCAGATTAACAGCTGTGTGTGTAGTGGGTGTAAAGTCCCTGATAATCTGTCAGATGGAGTTGGCAGCTCTAGTGGGATATAAGCTTCCATTAGACCCTTAGCTCTAGTGCAAAGCTAAAGAAGCAAACTCCAGACGCCAAATGTCCTCGCAGATCGAAGACGTTTGGGTTCAGAAGTAAATTGTGTAAATTAGATTTTTCACTGAAGGATCGCTTTACGTATCGTAGCTCTTTCCAGCTCCCCGAGACCCACATAACCAGAGTTGGGGGCTCTATTTCCTCGTTAGCGGGAGTGTATCGAGTGTTCATGCAATGGATGCATGTCCAGCTTTAACAGTATCGGACAGTCGTGCGCTCTCGAGTTCTTCAGAGTCTGAGTTAGCTAATGAGCGTCGGCTGCTTCGGGACATTGGACAGCGCCGGAGAAGACTGATGGGACAAGCTGCATTTTTCAGCCATGCTGCCAGTAGCGAACACAGTAAGACAGACTGAATTAGTGCTTGAAGTTGGAGCTAAACAAGTGGTCTTCTCTCCTTTTTGACATTTTGTTGGCCTTTTGTATCCAGACTAACTTCATCAGGGATAGCGAAGTTCCTCTGAGAAAGAAACAGGACAGGAGAAGCACGAGTAAACTGTAGGACATGTCGAGTGTGTGTGGTATTTCAGTGGTGGTGGATCACTGGAAAACAAGAATCTAATCTGGGCTTTAAATGGTGAAATTAGCTTATTCTGTCGGGAGACAATTGTACTTGTTTAGAGATTCTTTTTTTGAAATAAAATAGTCCGCATTAGTCATGCGTACGTTGACCAGAACATGGGTTGTTTCAGGTCACCTTATTTGAGTATTTTGTGGGTCAAAAAGTGACAAAGCAGCCTTGAGAATGAGTAAGAACTGACTTACAGAAACACTGCAGGTTAGGTTCGGGTCATTTTTTGTTTTTATTTTGGATTGACTTTCAGTTCTAGGGGTGTTAGTCTCTTGACCTTGAACGATTCTTAATGAAACCAATTTATTGGTTTGTTACAGTTTAAGATCACAGTTAATTATGTCAGTTAAATTTGACTGGAGAAGCTATTTACACTATAATTAAATATCCACAAAAAGACAAAGCTTTATGTTCTCGGCACATTCATATTCAAGACGGAGTGTTTTTCTAGCAGTCCAAACCAAACCAAGTTTTCAGTTTTTATTCCAAAATCACTTCGATGCACAGGACTTAAAATGTTCTTTGATGCGTTCGTTGCTGTTGAGGAATCTGATCAGGCCTTTCATGCTAATGATGCACCTTCCCTCCCGACCTTCCTTCTGTAGACATGACCCCCCCCTTCATCCCCATCCCCTGCCAGTGAGTGTCCCACACTTAATCACCAGCCATTATTGATTTTACACACAAAGCTTGGATGCCGGAGAGAAAGGCAGTTAACCCGTGCTGTCCGGCGGGCGGACGTTCTCATTTATCAACCCCTGCATTATCATCTGAATGCGTTAGCATGCCGAGGGTGAATGTACGTAGGATTGTAAAGCCTCCATTATGTTGAATTTAATTTTTTTTTTTACCCTATCGCTTTGTTTACCTCTTTTTTCTCAGCAGCGGCTGGAGTTCATCACAAGTAATTTCAGAGGTCACTCGTATCAGCCTGCTGTTTTCTGCCATACTGCAAATTGATTGGTGGGAGAAAAAAAAATCTCATTACGGGGATTCCTTTGTGCCTGTGTGTGTTTGAGACAGAGGGGCAGAAATAAATGAGGTCTCACTGAAAGTCAACCTTTATAGACACCCTTCTTTAACGTCAGTCAAGGCTCAGCCACTATACACACACACACGCACACACACACACACACACACACACACACACACAGACTCAGCCTGAGACCAAGAACTGTCATAGTTACCATGTGACGCATCATAATGCAGACGCGTACACACAGACCTAAGGAAAAATATATCATATACGATATTTTTACAACACATAAAATGTCACTAGACCTGAATCATGACATTTATTTATGTGTCAAAATGAATGAAATACACCAGAAAATATGTAGTGTCAACATTAGATTCTGAAAAACCAATAAAAAATGTTTTCAAATTGTTAAATAATTTAAGAAATAATTTTGTAATAGGTTGTCAAAGTTACCACATTAATAGGAATTTAACCCAATAACAGCTGCACTGACCAGCCCTCATTGGAGACCTGGGTATAAATCAATGAGCAGCAAACTGACAAAAGCAACAGCCTAGAGGAAATCTCCAGCATGTATAATTACTTATATATTGTAATTTTTTATATGCAGGATCTTCATAATTGTTCTATTTTTTGGTATATTTTAAATAATGTGTTCTCACTGCAGTGTGCCCACACCCTCGGCCCGCTGCATCGGTCTGTAGTACAGGCTGATCCTGGCAGCATCCTGTTTCACTGCTTGTATGAAAAATTTCATGACTCTTCTGTACTGCACTCAAACGCATCTCGCCCTCTGCCGTCTCTGGAGCGTTCAGAGGGACGGAGCGTGAAATAACTATGCAGAGATGATGGATCTTCACCTTCTGACTGACCGCTGCCTACCAGGCAGCTCATATGTTTGCAGGACGCAGGACGGCTCATGTAGTGCACAGTCAAGGCTGTGTGTGCAGTTATGGTGGATACAGAGTGGGTGGGTTACAATATATTAAAAAGAAAATTGGTTTATATGACATTATATGATCTATCGTAGAAGCAGTTACAGTTCTTAAAGGTAATTAATGCAGCAGACTGGATTGAATAGTTCTTGTGGGAAACTTACAAAGAAATCAACAAGCAGCAACCAAACAAAAACAACAGCGAAATGGAAACCTGCACTTACAGCTCAGGAGCCTCCAGTGTGAGGAGAATGTGAATGAGAGCTTAGAGAGCTAGAGACTAAATATAAATAAATAAACAAACTAATTAATGGATGAATGAATTAAAAATGATATACATATAATAAAATATACATATATTTTTTTTTACTCAATGAAAAATATTGAATTGTTAAAAGTACATCCTGATGAAGCATTTTGTCCATTCTTGTTGCTACAACACAATACATTAAATGGAAAAAAAAACTTACTTTAGGGTCAATTTTGAGCAGTGTAAGACATGATTAATCATGGTTATTCAAAATATTGGGATTCATTATTTTGTTTGACAGCCCTTATACAACATAAGTGTCCTCTAAAAATAATGCTACACTATAAATGTACAATTTTTAATATGAACTGACGCTACAGTTGCAGGTTGAGTGAGATTCTGTTCTGTAAAGACTGACCAACTGTTGCTATGGAAATGCATTTGTGGGCGGAGCATGGAGGTCATTTGTAAGGAATGTTTTCAGTTTGTAAATGGTTTAATTTTTGGAGTGTAAAAGTGGTGACTAAGTGAATGCAGGCTAATATTGGATGGCGTTATAAACTTTATTTTGGTGACCAAAGATTTCAGATAATCTCGGTGAATCCAC
Source organism: Brycinus macrolepidotus (assembly GCA_037974445.1). NCBI lineage: Eukaryota > Metazoa > Chordata > Actinopteri > Characiformes > Alestidae > Brycinus > Brycinus macrolepidotus. The sequence goes on along the minus strand of JBBPCZ010000019.1, from coordinate 20,755,493 downwards.
GGTCATAACCGGTGGCCATGACAATCTTTTTGTGTGTGTGTGTGTGTATGTGGGTGTGTGTGAGTGTGTTTGTGTATGTGTGTGTGTGTGTGTGTGTGTGTTTCCATGTTCCATGGTCTCATCTATCATATGCCCTTATGGCTTGACTGAGAAAACTCCAGAGAAATCACCACACACACATTCCACACTAACACAGATTTCATTTTATCACTGTAAAACCGAGGCGAGAGAAGGAGAGAGATGGATGGATGGATGGATGGATGGATAGAGATAGATGGATGGATGGATGGATGGATAGAGATGGATGGATGGATTGATGGAGAGGAGAAAGCCTCTTCTCTGGATCTTCTTTTGCATTTCTACTGTTTATTTCCTAATATGGTTTTACTAAATATTTCTACTTTGTTATCTGCCTGGTGTGTCGTAGAGAGCGAGAGGGATTTCATTTCTCTTATGAGAGAACTTTGTCTCTGCACTCAAGCACATTGGATTTTAAGCGAAAGGACGAATTTGTGGTCATTACCAAATTTAAAAGACTTCAAATTTAACTAATAATGTGCCAATGTCATTTTCATTTTATAATTTAGATTTTAATTCCAATATTTGGTTTCCCAAACGGGATTAAGTCTAGTCTTGGACTACTCTGTTAACAATGGAATCTCCATCCTGAATGCTGTGGTAGTTAAACAGTGCTTTACTGCCCAGCATGACTCTGTTCTCCATCCCTGGTGAAGAGCACCAAAAACGGAGTGGCTAGAGTGGTGCCAAGTCATTATTACAGATCCTGGGTGGTTGCTAGGGGGTTGCTAAGCGGTTCCTATAGTATCCCGGGTGGATGCTTTGGTATCCCACACTGTTCATTGGGTGTTGTATTGTAGTGTATTTGGTTCGTGCTGAAAGAAGCGAGGATGCCCAAACATGCCATTCATTCCTGTGGAGGACAAAAAAACAGCAGAAAATGGTCTGTCGTTCTGACATCGTTCAACAGGAGGTGACTGTCCCCCAGCACCCTAGTCTAAAGTGTCTTGGTCATCAGGCAGACTCCCGGAATGGCGCGTCAGTATTGGCTGATATTGACACCCGGTTTGTAGAGCTCTTGGTCCATATATTATATATCATACTAATTTTGTCACTGTCCGTTCCAGGACAATGCCATTTTCAGCTACACCAGAGTGATAAAATGAGGAAAATGTGTGAATTAAAAGACTTCACTACTGCAGTGTTACTGTGGTGGTGATGACCTAATGTCCAACCGAACCCGACTGAGCTTGCATTTCACTTGCTGAAAGCAAAAAATTCCCAAAACAAAGAGAAACTGAAAACCGTCTGGCAGAGCATTGCCAGGGAAGCGTCTGGTGGGTCGCAGGCTTAAAGCAGTCAATCAGCTGGAAAGAATTTACCACCGACAGTATAAACAAGACAGTATGATTTAAGATTATGTGGTAAAGTTAACATAAACGTAAAGTTATTGTTCCCTGAAACTGGGGGGGAGGGTGGGGGGCTATGATACCTGTATGATTCAGTAACCTTCAAATGAAAACTGACATTGGGATTGTTTTTACATTTCTTGGGTTGTTCAGGTTGGTTCTGCTTTCCATTTGTTTTGATGTTAAGAAGTGTGGCTTCCGAGTCTAGTAGCTGTCCAGGCTTTGGGCCTATCATGAGGAGATCTCGAGCTGGGCCCCCGGCGATGCCACAGCCATCCTCGGCTTGGAGTCTGAGAGAGAATAATAGGTGGATAGAATGGCTCTCCCTCACTCAGCACAATGCTAGCTAGCATGGGTGCCTTTTAGCTGACATGACAGAGCTGATAGTTGGATTTCTTCTCAGTTGTCCAAACGTGGTGACTGGCTTCATGTCACTCCGAGGCACCCACCCAGCTCTGAAGTATTAGTGTTGCATGATAGAGGAAATTTCAGGCAGTGGGTGGAATCGAAAACACTGAGGGAAGAAAAAATAAGAAAACTGTGCCATCAAATTCAAATCAAAGCACCACAGGACCAGCAGGTGGACGACTAATCAGAACCGCCTCTGACACCCGTCCATCACAGGGTGAACAGACACACACCCACCATCAGAACCCTCTCTTGAAGGTTATACCATTGATGGACGGAGTACTTCACAAAAGGTTTTTTTTTTTTAATTCTGTGCTTGGTGTAGTGTGTACACAGTCTCTACACACCGCACCACACCAATAAGAGTCCTTGGGCAAGACTCCTAACATTCTCCTACATCTGTGATACACAAGAATTGGATAGAAGCCAAATTGTGTAAATGCTTAATTCATCATGATCACAATTCAATGACAAACGGTTCAGTTTTTTTTTTAAGTTAAACTTTAAATTTGTCCGTTTGGTAGGTTGAAAGCGAAGGATGGATTGAACCCATGGGCCCATGTGGCCAAATTTCATGAAGCTTGGTGGATGCCCAATATTCCCCTGGCAATAAAGGATACCATGATTGGCATGACTCCAACCAAACATTGCTTACATATGGCTCACTTCCTGTTTTGCCATCTTTACCATCAAGTTTCACTGGGCGACGGCGGCCGTATCGCTCGGCCTGTAACCCTCTATAGATACATGTCAAATCTGGGGGTGACAGATTAACAGTCTAGACGTAGTTTACAACACTGGATTTTGAAATCCAGTACGGCATGAATGAAAGGCAATGAGTGTATTTTAATAAAGATAATGATTCAGGGTAAAAATTAATACATTTCTCAGAAAAAAACATTCAGAAGTTTAATGTGAAAATGTGACTTGGCGCGTTGGATGGATGGATGGATGGATTGACCCTAAATGTGGATACTTTTGACTGTCCTCTATCAATGTACTAGATTTCATCAAAATCCACCAAGGGGTTCTATGGCCTGCCATAGACTCACATAGCAGAAAGTATTATTATTATTATTATTATTATTATTATTATTGACAATGACAAGTGACAGTTACAACAAATGTCATGCAATTTCAGTGCTTGTCTCTTCTACTCACAAACACAAATGTGGTATTGATTGAAATGACTTTACAGAATTTATTTGCTTCTGAAACAATGAAAATAAAATTGAAAAAAAACCATACATTTAAAGTAACATTTTGGAGATGTTGTATCTTTCTCTCTCAGTGTTCTCAAGCTCTGCTCGTCTTCCTCAGTCTTTCTCCTCAGTCTCTCCTGGTTTCTCTTGACAAGTCCAGTGGACAAAGATAATTAGGGACACAGTGAGGGCCTCTTTAGTCCGTGGTGAGGTGTGTGTGTGTGCGCGTGTGTGTGCGCGTGTGTGTGTGCATGTGTGTGTGCGTGTGTGTGTGCGTGTGTGTGTGCGTGTGTGTGTGTGCGTGTGTGTGTTCGTAGTGCCCAGCAGTGTATACAATAACCTTGGGCTGAATGAGGGATGGGAACACACACTGGTGATTTGGGGAGTGTGTGCTACCCCCTCCCAACCCATGCACGCACACACACACACACACACACACCCACCTCAAGCAGATGGTGTGCGTCAGCGAGACCTGGGACACTCAGTGTGTTTAG
>JBBPCZ010000019.1:20730605-20742006 GCA_037974445.1 Brycinus macrolepidotus | reverse complement strand
GATCAGTATACTGGTGGTGCTGAATGCTGAGTGGTTGGAACTCCTTTATCTAGGTTCCTTGTATCTTTAGGCACTTTACAGCCTGTTGCAGTAAAACATTTGTTCCCATTTCTCTCATTTAATCTACTCAATATACCAAAGATAATACAGTCTGACAGGCAGAAAAAAGTATTTTTTCACCAATGAGGTGATTCAAAGCAAAATATGGGCTTCAATAAGAAATGACGGGCTCAAGACTTTTGCACCCGAACTTCTAGAGAAGCGGAGCGCTGTTCAGGACAGCAGTGGTGATTCCCCCTAAGGGAATGTGTAGATGGGGATTGTGGGAGACCCTGGATGAGCATTACGTTGCCACGGTAACACAGGGAGTCCACGCAGTGGAATCTGGCTGTTTCAGATACACGTCAGGTTTTTGTTCTTGAAAATCAAACAACTGGACACGTTTTACTGGCTGATTTAGTCTCTCGGGTCCGTCTGTGACCGTCCTGCATTGGAGGCCAAAACACTTCATAACATCCAGGTTAGAAAACTGCAACGTCCTGCCAGCCGAAACCCGGCCAGGGTCAGAAAACTGACCACATCACCCTGGAGCTCTCTAGAGCTTTCTGCAGCTACTTAGACTGCACAGTGTCCAGAGCAACGTCACCACATTTGAAAGTGTCCCTAACTGACCCTTGTGCCTTCAGCCACTGCTGATCTTTATAGAAGACTGGTCAAATGATGTGTTCCATCTGAACCGGGAAGTCGGAATAGTTCAGAGTAGGAAATTTCAACTGGAACACCCCCCTGAACTCCAGTTTGGAATGCTGGAGGAACCTTACCAACCCCAACCTCAAAATCCAGACAAGCTGCTCAGAGCGTCAGTAGGAGTGAAGACAGCACTTCTGTTATCCAATACAACACGGGTAGAACTTGCTTTACAATGTTTATGTTCTAATCATTACTGGAGGCTTGGAGTAAAATAGCAAGACACACTACAGACTATAAGTTTGGGCCCACCCTCGTATCGAAATAAATAAAAACATAAACAATTCACTGCTCTTTCAAAATTTTATTACAAGAAAACATTAGGATAACATAAAACAAATGTAACTGACCAGTTTTCACTTTTTTACAGCCTGTAGTAACACATTATTCTGCCACAAAGGCTCAAACTACTGGTTTTGATCTTTAGTGATCGGCATTCACTTTGTGTTGATCATGAAAAAAGAAAACTCAAGTCTTCAGTATCATACTGTTCCTTCTGGTGGACAAAATATAATTCTTCAGCAGGATAACGATCCCAAACCTTCTTCAAAAATCTGCCAAAATTATATCCAGTTCAACGAAGAGCAGAAAGTTTGGAGAATAATGTCTTGGCCTCCACACACTCCAGATCTTTCTCCTATTGAGCTGCAGGGACGAGCTGGACCCACAAGCTGAGCGTCCAACAAATACAGTGAGACAGAACTATTGTCAGTGGTGGGAGGGTTTGGGCACAAGTTATTTCCAAAAATTGCTGGAATGGATGTGGTGAATCTGTGCTGCTTTGATAAAGGCAAGGGGTGTTTATTTGATGGAACTTGTACATATACTTTCACATCAGTTAAACTGCACACACAGTGTTTATTGTTGGAAGCAGAACAATTCCTGTACCAACCTGTATGATACGGCTACAGAGAATGCTCTCTATTGTCCCTCTGTAAAATGTGCTGAGATTTGGGAGGGGAGGTGTGCTCTCCTCATTCTCCGCAGGAAGTAGAGATGCTGCTGGGCCTTCTTTGGCAGTGTAGCTGGAGCTGAGGGTCCAAGAAACTTGGTGCTCTGGATGATCTCCACCGAGGAGCCATTCTTTGCTGCAGTCTTGGAAATCACATAAATACAGACTACTTATGGGGCAAATAAAAATAATTCAGTTTTAAACACCAGTTGTTTGTCACCAGTTGCAGACTCAAGGTTACCACCCCCCATACCCACCCACACACTCACACACCCCCCCAACCCCCCCCCCCCACCCCCCCCACACACACAAATAACACAAATACACAACAAAATACAAAAATAGCCAGAAATGAAAGATGTCTAGAAGAGTGTGTGTTTGTGTGTGTGTGTGCGTGCGCGTGCGCGTGTGTGTGTGTGTGAACAGATGAGCTGCAGTGACAGAAAGTAAACACACTGTTTTAGTGCACAGTGAATTATGATCACGACAGGCCAATACTGACACCAACCATGAAGTATTTTGTTGACAGTTAAGAACTGTTGTTCTGTGTGTGTGTGAGTGTGTGTGTGTGTGTGTGTGTGTGATTGCATGTTTGTTGTTGTATGAATGTATTTGTGTGCGGAGATGCTTTCGAAGACGCAGTGTAACATTAATCTTTGTGCTATGTGTGTGTGTGTGTGTGTGTGTGTATGTGCGTGCGCGTGTGTCAGCTTGGGGTCAGATGAAGCGGAGCAACATGAAGATCTGCGGGGAAAACAACTTTCCCACAGCTGTAAACATTACTCCATCTCTCCATGTCTCTCTATCTTATTGCTTTCCATCCTTCCTCTTCCCTCTCTCTTTTCCTCCCTCCATCCCAGAGAAATAAACAGGCCCGGAGAGGCTGAACTCCAGAAACCAGGACACTTCAGACCTTTTCCTGTTCAACCACATCCATACTGACTCATTTAACCATTTTACAGCAAATAAGAGAGAGAGAGGGAGAGAGAATGCAAAACAGACAAGAAAGAGACAAAAATAGAGAGTGTGAGAGAGAAATAGAGAAGAAAGAGAGAGAAAAATAAAGAGAGATGGAAAGAGAAAGAAAGAAATTGAGAGAAATTGAGAAGAAAGAGAAAGGGGGAAAGAAATAGAGCAGAAAGAAATAAAAAGAGAGAGAAGAAAAGAGAAACGGAGAGGAACTAGAGAGAAATGGAGAAAGAGAGAGAGAGATGGTCTGTTAGTCTTCAGTGTCAAGCCACGGCGAACATGTAATACTAACAAATACAAATCCATTTCTTCATTACAGTTTCTCTCAAACCTGTGTGTGTGTGATGAGATCATTCAGTAAGTCATTATTTATGTTGGGTAGAGTGTGTAGAGTGAGTTCAGTGTGAGCTCATTCTCTGCAGAGAAGAGAGAGAGAGAGGTAATGAGGCTCAAGCTCTCTTACTGTAATGGTGTGTGTGTGTGTGTTTGTGTGTTTGTGTGTGAGTGATTCAGGAGTAGGATGGATGTTTCAGAAGTTATACAGGAGTGTTTATGTGCAGAGAAATTTTAGCAGAGTGTTTAAGGGGTGTTAGGGGAGTGTTAAAGAGTGTTAGCGGAGTGTAAGTGGGGTGTTTAAGGAGTGTTAGTGGAGTGTAAGTGGAGTGTTAGCGGCGTGCTTTAGGAGTGTTAGCGGAGTGTAAGTGGGGTGTTTGAGGAGTGTTAGTGGAGTGTTTAAGGAGTGTTTAAGGAGTGTAAGTGGGGTATTTAAGGAGTGTTAGCGGAGTGTTTAAGGAGTGTTAGCGGAGTGTAAGTGTTTAAGAAGTGTAAGAGGAGTGTTAGCGGCGTGCTTTAGGAGTGTTAAAGGAGTGCTTTAGGAGTGTTAAAGGAGTGCTTTAGGAGTGTAAGTGGAGTGTTTAAGGAGTGTTAGTGGAGTGTTCAAGGAGTGTTAGCGGAGTTTTTACGGAGTGTTAGTGGAGTGTTTAAGAAGTGTAAGTGGAGTGTTTAAAGAATGTTATTGGAGTGTTTAAAGAGTGCTTTAGGAGTATTAGTGGAGTGTTTAAGGAGAGTAAGTGGAGTGTTCAAGGAGTGTTAGTGGAGTGTGTAAAGAGTGTTAGCGGAGTGTTTAAGGAGAGTAGGTGGAGTGTTTAAGGAGAGTAAGTGGAGTGATTAAGGAGTGTTAGTGGAGTTCTTCAGTCAACAGAACACTCTTCTTTCTGCTGCATAATAATGAGGGACTTGCGATGTTTCAGTGTTGCATGTTTGTCCACATTCAGCTATCTGTGGAATTCACTAGAAGTGACGAGAGCGCTGTGGAAGATTGTTGTGTCCTCAAAATCACTCCGGAATTCCATTTTACAATTCAAATGCTCAGAGACAAATACTGATGCAATCTTTAGTGCAATAATACTCCTCATTTCAATATTCTCCCTATGCCGTAATACTCCTTATACCATAATACTTCCCATACCATAATATTCCTCGTACCCTAATACTCCCCATACCATAATACTCCTCATACCATAATACTCTCCACACCATAATACTCCTCATACCACAATACTCCTCATACCACAATACTCCCCAAATCATAATACTCCTCATTCCATAATACTCCTCATACCATAATACTCCCCAAACCATAATACTCCTCATACCATAATACTCCTCATACCACAATACTCTTCATACCACAATACTCCCCAAATCATAATACTCCTCATTCCCTAATACTCCCCATACCATAGTACTCCCTATAACGTAATACTCCTCATACTTTAACACTCCTTATACCATAATACTACACATACCATAGTACTCCTCATACCATAATGCTCCTCATGCCATAATATGCCTCATACCTTAATACTCCTCATACCGTAATACTCCTCCTACCTTTATACTCCTCATACCATAATGCTCCTCATACCATAATTCCTTCTGTACCTTTTCTTACTACAGATCACGCGATCAAACATCTTAGATCTTGAATCTTGAATCACACTCTCGCATGGGACTCATGCACGTTTTCTGGCTGTAGTTGTGATTATTATTGCTTGTTTGTGTGTGTGTGTGTGTGTGTGTGTGTGTGTGTGTGTGTGTGTCCTTAATGCACACCAGAACAGCCAGAACAAACACACATGCACACACAGTCGTGTTTGAGGAAGGGCACAATAGTATCACTTCCTGAGAGAGAGAGTGGAAGCAGATGGAGAGACACTTTATACACAGTGCTGTGTGTGTGTATGTGTGTGTGCGGTTTTATTCTTATATAAAGGGATAATCACAGTGAAGCTGATCAGTGTTTACTTCTGAAACACCTGCAGAAACAGAAGATCTGTTGGGGGTGGGTACAGGGGACAGTGTTGGAGTTAGGGGGTAGGGGATAGGGGACAGTGTTAGAGTTAGGGGGCAGGGAATAGGGGACAGTGTTGGAGTTAGGGGGTAGGGAATAGGGGACAGTGTTAGAGTTAGGGGGTAGGGAATAGGGGACAGTGCTAGAGTTGGGGGTGAGGATAAGGGGGAACTAGTAAAGAGATGCTAATTAATTAATGAGATAATGGGTAATAGAGGGTGAATTTCAGGGTGAGGCTGTAGGTTTTGAAGAAATATGTGTTTTAGGGTTTTGGGTGTAGGGACTGTTGTAGTGAAGGTTAATGTTTTGAGAAAGTGCACGGAGTCTCTGGTTAACACTGCTAATGCACTGCATGCTTTCTTTCAAGTGACCAGACGAGTGGGCGAGTGGAATTTGGGAAACAGAGATGAAACACACAGTTCCTGAGCCAAACCACACACACACACACAGACTAATGCTCTCGGCTGAGACGGAAGTGGTCATGTGACAGACCTGCAGTATCGCAATGCTTCAGTCAGCACTAAACACTCTCACCTGAAAGCAGGACCTCACACTTCACATACACCTCAAACCTCTCACTTCGTCACCCCCCCTCCTGTCTGCCTTTCTCTCTCCATCTTTATCTCTCTGTCTCTCTGTCTTGCTCTCTCCATTCTTTTGTCTCTTTCTTTCTCGGACTTCATCATGCTCTCTTTCTCTCCATCCTTCTCTGTCTCTGTTTCTCTCTTTCTCTATGCTTCCCTCTGTCTCTCTTTTTTCTCTTGCTTTTCTCTCTCCATCCTTCTCTCTCTTTCTCTTTCTTACTCTCACTTCATCTCTCTCTCTTTCTCTCTTTACCTTCTTTATCTCTCTCTGCCCCCCACTCTTGTATTTATGCTCTATTCTTACACACTCACTCATAAGTGTTAATGGGATACTTAACTACCCAGTGAGAACTGTGTGCGTGTGTGTGTGTGTGTGTGTGTGTGTGTGCGTGCGTGTGTGTGTGTGTTAGACAGAAGTACTGGGTGAAGCACCGTGGGGTAAACCCAGAACAGAATGTTTTCCAGGCCGTAGATGGTCAAAAATGTGAAAGGACACTCTGAGTCCCAAAGACCAAAAACTGAAAGAGAGAGAGAGAGAGAGAGAGAGAGAGAGAGAGAGAGAGATGAGGGATTGAGAAAGAAAGATAGACAGAAGGATAGGACAGAGAGACAGAAGGATAGATAGATGGAAAGAGAGAGAGAATGATGAAGTGAGGGAGAGAGAAAAGAGAAATGGATGGAGTTAGCTTTAGGGGGTGAAGTATTCTCTCCAGCAGAAACATACACACGTGTGTGTATCTCAGCGCGCAGGAATGTCACAGACGTTTCCCTAAAATCCAAAACACACACAATATCAAAGGAAGATGAATATCACTCGTTTGTTTATTTGTTTGTGTTCTGAAGCTGTTTATTCCGTGTCTGATGGATCAGCACAGGCCGAAGGAACTTAAATCGTTCTGGACGCGTCTCTAACAGAACACTAATGAATGGCTTTAGAAACCTTTAGTGTGTTCAACAGGAAAATCAGAACCCCCCACCCCCACTCCAACAGAACCGAGCTGATCAGTGAAATGTGTTTCTTTGCTGGAGGTACGAGACTGATGTGGCTAACAATTAATGGATGTTCATATCCCATCAATTAGCTTAAATCATCACACAAACTTTAAATTGGGTGGGTTGGTGGGTTGGTGGGTGGGTGAGGGGTTGCTGGAGCCTATCACAGCGCCCATAGGGAGAAAGGTGGGGAAACACTGTATTTACTATGAATGATTCAGTGTCTACTATGAATTATTCAGTGTCTACGATAAATGATTCATCACAGGACACACACACACACACATACACACACACACACACACACACACACACACACACATGCACCTAGGGGTAGTTTATCATCTCCAGTCCCTCTTTGGACTGTGGGAGGAACCTGGAGAACCCAGCAGAAACCCACTCAGACACAGGGGGAACCCTGACCCAGAATCCAGGACCTTCTTACTGTGAGGAGACAGGTGAGGTAATTAAGCCATGATAATTAAATCATAGCCACACATCATAAAATCTCATTTGTATGTGTGATTACACTGGTGAGGGGGACTGTAATTAGTGAGAGGTTTAAGGGGGGTGGGTTGGGGGGGGGGGTTCTGTACAGAACTTTGTGGAACAGAACCTCTGCGCTGGTGCTGTTATTGAGACCATCTGCATGGCTGAGCAGTTCTGCTCCGTTTGCAGGAGTGTGTGGAGTCACAAGCAGTCCCGAACTGAACATATTGAAATAATTCCTGATCGGTGGGCAGACCGAGTCAGGGCGAGTCACTCCGGGCTCTATGGCCTGTTTTTTAACGTCAGCAGAGTGTAACTGTGATTAAAAATGATGAACTGTGTCTCGTAATGATGATGCATCTTGGGGTGTGTGTGTGTGTGTGTGTGTGTGTGTGTGTGTGTGTGTGTGTGTGTCTCCGAGTGTCTGAGAGAGAAAGTGTGTTAGACAAAAGGAAACGAATCGAGACACACACCATGATGCCAAAAACAATAAACAGTGTGAGAAAGTTTCAGTAAAATGCCTCCTTCTAACTCTCTCTCTTTTTCTGTCTCTTCTCTCTCTATCTGTCTGTCTTTCTCTCTCTCTCTCTCTCTCTTTCTCTATCTCTTTCTCTTTCTATCTCTTCTCTCCCTCTCTCTCCCTTTCTCTTTCTATAGCCTCTCTCTCTCTCTCTCTCTCCTTCTCTCTCTCTCTCCCTCTCTCTCTCTCCTTTTGGGTCACGTGCAGGAAAAGCAGGAACATTCCTGGTGAAAGTAGGTCACGTTATTGGAGGCAGCTCCATCTGTTTTCTCCATCCTGCAGCTCCGGCAGGCAGAGGGGCAGCACAGTGACACACACACACACACACACACACACACACACACACTGCATGGGTCTGATCACTGCTCAGAGATCCAATCAGCTCGACTACTGTTGCAAGAATGCTGGGAAAATTCTCCATCCTGAATCAGTCCCTCTGTCAGTCAGCTCTGGTCCTTGGGGAAGGGGAGGACCACCCTACCCACCCAGAGAGAGAGGACAGTTATACAGAGTGATGGAAGAGGAGGAGAACCACCTTACTAATCTAGAGAGAGAGAGCAAGGACAGTTATACTGAGTGATGGGGGAGGGGGAGGACCACCTTACCCACCTAGAAAGAGAGAGAGAGAGAGAGAGGACAGTCATATTGAGAGATAGGGGAGTGGGAGGACCACCCTACCTACCCAACATTTGTGTTGATTTATGGACCAAAAAACACTTTTCCACTCCCTTCTTATACCATAGGAATTAAACAGGCTCTTTCTGCTACTGTGTCTTTAAGATGATATATATGCAAATGAGCTCTGTTCTGAGTGGGCCTGAGTGAGTTAAATGGTTGTCAGCTGAATACATGCAAATATGGTTTTTTTTGTGACATCACAAAAACAGCAAATTCAGCCTAGTTTTAATTTATGAGCTGGGGAGAGTAAATGGTATGCACTGAAACTTTAACAGTGTTATTTTATCATAGAAAAGTGAAACTAAAGTGCCTTTAACTCTGTAGGTAGTTCACTAAAGGTGGTTTGCAGAGAAGAATACAGCATTACGCACATACATACACACATAAAACAAGGTTGACGACAAGAGTCTGACCCTCACAAACACACACACAATCCCCAAGCAGGCCTGGGTGTGTTTCAGAAAACAAATCAATGCCATATTAAAAACTTCTTTTCTTCTCCTTCCCGCCCTGTCCTTCTCTGTAGGCCATTGTTCTTCGAGAGCCGTTCCAGTTTAACTGCTCGGTTCTTCTCCTCATTTGGGGGACTCCCAGACCACTTTACTCAATCTCATCTGACTTGCGGGCAACGACTTTCAGCAGCTCCAACACATCTCCACCAGCGGCCCTGGCGAGGCACAGAAGAGGCGAGGCAACACAGCACTTTAATTTGTGTGTTTTGTGGCACAACAGAGTCTCCATATTAATAAAAAACCATGACATTTACACAAATTTAGACAGGATCATAATACACAGTACATATTTATAGATATTTATAGCTCTTCACACTCACACTTCTCACAAAGATGGTTCTTTTAAGAACAGTCCACAGGAAGCTCGGACCAATAAAAAACATACAAAAAAGACATTTAACACCATAAAACATAAGTAAAATATAATATAAATTTGGGAATAATGACTAAATTCAAATAATAACAAAAAAAGCAAAACATTTAGGGTAACGGTGAGTTAGTGTTAGAGTGTGTGTGTAGAGTGTGTAGTGTGTTAAGGTGTGTTAGTGTTAATGAGTGTGTGTAGAGTGTGTAGTGTGTTAAGATGTGTTAATGTTAATGAGTGTGTATATAGAGTGTGTAGTGTGTTAAGGTGTGTTTGTGTTAATGAGTGTGTGTAGAGTGTGTAGTGTGTTAAGGTGTGTTTGTGTTAATGAGTGTGTGTAGAGTGTGTAGTGTGTTAAGATGTCTTAATATTAATGAGTGTGTATAGAGAGTGTGTAGTGTGTTAAGGTGTGTTTGTGTTAATAGGCATGTGTGTATAGAGTGTGTAGTGTGTTATGGTGTGTTAGGTGTTAATGTGTGTGTGTGTAGTGTGTTAAGGTGTGTTAGTGTTAATGCGTGTTTGTAGAGTGTGCAGTGTGTTAGGGCGAGTGTGTGTGTGTGGAGTATGTTAAGGTGTGTTAATGAGTGTGTCTGTGTAGTGTGTACTGTGTTGAGGTGTGTTAGTGGTAATGAGTGTGTGTGTAGAGTGTGTGGTGTGTTAGGGTGTGTTAGTGTTAATGAGAGTGTGTAGAGTGTGTAGTGTGTTAAGGCGTGTTAGTTTTAATGAGGGTGTGTGTGGGGTGTGTAGTGTGTTAAGGTGTGTTAGTGTTAATGGGTGTGTAAGTGTGTAATGTGTTAAAGTGTGTTAGTGTTAATGAATGTGTGTGTGTAGAGTGTGTAGTGTGTTAAGGTGTGTTAGTGTTAATGAGTGTGTGTGTAGTGTGTTAGGGTGTGTTAGTGTTAATGAATGTGTGTGGAGTGTGGAGTATGTTATGGTGTTTTAGTGTTAATGAGTGTGTGTGTAGTGTGTTAGTGTTAATAAGTGTGTGTGTAGCATGTTAGGGTGTGTTAGTGTTAATGAGTGTGTGTAGAGTGTGTAGCATGTTAGGGTGTGTTAGTATTAATGAGTGTGTGTGTAAAGTGTGTAGTGTGTTAAGGTGTGTTAATGTTAATGTGTGTGTGTAGAGTGTGTAGTGTGATAGTGTGTGTTAGTGTTAATGAGTGTGTATGTAGAGTGTGTAGTATGTTTAGGTGGGTTAGTGTTAATGAGTGTGTGTGTAGTGTCTTTAAGTGTGTTAGTGTTAATGAGTGCGTGTGTGGAAAGTGTTACGGTGTGTTAGTGTTAATGAGTGTGTGTAGAGTGTGTAGTGTGTTAAGATGTGTTAATGTTAGTGAGTGTATGTGTGGGGTGTTAGTGTGTATTAGTGTTAATGAGTGTGTGTGCAGTGTGTTAGGGTGTGTTTGTGTTAGTAAGTGTGTAGAGTGTGTAGTGTGTTAAGGTGTTTGTGTTAGTGGGTGTGTGTGCAGAGTGTGTAGTGTGTTAGTGTTAATGAGTGTGTGCAGAGTGTGTAGTATGTTAAAGTGTGTTAGTGTTAATGAGTGTGTGTTAATGATAGTTAGTGTTTATTAGGTTAGTCTCTCAGTTCAAATTAACGGAAACCCCAGCGGTCCCTAGAGGTGCTACAGGACCAGGTCACATTCATTTTAAGTTATTTATGCTTTTTATTCTGATAATTACTATATCTTGAAATCTTAAAATATCTATTAGTATCAGTATAACGTGTTAGTAATAATTCATGTTGTTTATTGAGTGTAATAATGACTAAAATTGTATCAACATTGTTCCCCTCAGTTTAGCTAGCGAGCTAACCTGATGTAATTTCTAACTCAGCCTTGATGGTAGTTTAGGCGATTTTTCTTTTTTCCCGTTTAAAAGTGTAATATCAGGTAATATAGATGGTAAATAAGCTTCTAGTATCCTTTGTGTTGTAATTAGCTCTGCTTTCTTGGTTAATTCTGCTGACTCAGGCCGTTAGCTTTAGCAGGGTGTAAATGTGAACAAGGTACAACCGCTGCTTCATTTCGTTGGATGGAAAAGAAATAATTCAGTCACTCCTAAACCCAGTGATGTCTAATAACAGACTGAGCTCCTATTCCATGCCGTAAGTAAGTGAAAATGCACCAGTAAAACAATGCAGATACTGTTTACTGCCTGCTGCCCAGCAAGCAGCATCAGTAATGAAGGACAGACCAGAGTCTTCTGTTCAGCTTTACTAACAGCCTTTTTTACCACAGCAATTT
>JBBPCZ010000019.1:20718809-20730038 GCA_037974445.1 Brycinus macrolepidotus | reverse complement strand
ATATGTATATGTGTGTGTGTGTGTGTGTGTTTAATTCTGTTTTATTCTCAGGGATAAGCAGAAGTTTTAAGATGGTCATGAAAGAATTAATTATGGTGAATTATGAATTACATTTTTGGTTCACAAACCCACACAACCGTCCCGGAAAAATGAAACAGAAGGAAAATGTAGAATACGGGCCCTTTAAAAACACCTTGACCAATCAGGTTAAAGATTGTCCAAAATAATTTGACTTTTGTGGTATTACATGAAGACCTTGATTTATCAGAACACCCAGTAACTCACCAGGAGCTGGGATTGGTCACCCTGTCAGAAACACTGTGATTGTTTAGAGGCTCATTTGCATATTGTGGCCTTCTGTGATTTCAGTATTGTAGAAACCGATATTGCAATAACGATGAACAGGTGATATATTATGCAGCCCTCATCCATTTGCTTCAGGATTGTCATTGTGATACCCGTTTTGCTACCCTTTTTTATCTTCTTGCCCCTCACAGCACTTTTCAGAACATGGATGTGATCAGCACTGACTGCGGTGATGGCTCTCGGCAAAACACATCGTTGAAAGAAATGCATTGCTTTACTCTGGGTGCGTGTGGGGATGTGTGAGCATTTCTGGATGATTTGAATTATTTTTAAAACTTCAATTTGTGGAGAACAGTCATAAACTCTCTCTCCCCCTCTCAGGGTTTGCCTCAATGTCTAGTGAAGTTTTCTTGATCGTTGCTGGCCACAGAAGCAGCTTTGTAGGTAAGGACAATTAGAAAACACTCGTATCTTACATTTTTACATCATTTCTTCCGCCAGGTTGCCTTCTGAAATTTGTGGGGAGGAAAACAGGATCATGAGTCGATATTAGTTTACCCTTTCCGCTATTTTGACGTAGCCAGGTAATGCAGGTAAAAGTTATGCAGGTAAAAGTTACTATATTTTAGTGGAAGATTACCGGGAAACAAGGATTTTGTCTTGGAAATGATCTGTTATGATATATGATTAAAAGTTTAAACCATGTGAAATTAACTTGAATCAAAATAAAGTAATAAAAGGTTTATATTTCAGATTGACTTGAAACCCAAATGGTGCAATGACCAAGCCCCTGTCCCGCCCCTCAGGAGGAGAAAATCAGAAATACTGATCCTAAAACATGTGCAAATAAGTTTACCAGCTTGGATCAAATGGAGCAATATCAACTTTTTTAAGTCTTTTTTAAGTTTGTGGGAGTTTGAACGATGTGTTTGGGTTTTTGTGTGTGTGTGTGTGAGTGTGTGGGGCAAGAAAGTGTGTGTGTGTGTGGAGAGAAAATGTGAGCGCAAGTTTGTCTGAATCGGTTCTGCAGCGCTGCCTTTGCGCTGCGCTCTGTGTCTCGCGAGAGCAACGAGTGAGGGAGGGAGGAAAGGAGGAGAGTCCACAGGAGTGGGAGAAAGTGGAGAGAAAAAGCAGCAGCTCGTCTCACCCTGCAGAATGGCCTGGAGGCTTTGAGCTTTGAGCCTCAGTGCTGTGCTGCACCACCATGCTGACATACACACACAGCTCCAGAGGAAAGCAGCTTTAACTCTTCTGCTCACTCCGGAGGGGACGCACACACACAGCACAGAGAAGGTACGCTCACTCTCTCAGCTGCTCTTTAATGCTGCACGACTCTGCCTGATGGGACATTTTTTAAACTGGGCTCAAGTGTGTGTAATGGTTAAAATCGGCCGTTCTGGATGAACTCATGCTGAGCTGAAGTTGCTCCTGCTGCGTTCAATCTGTTGCACTTCTCTGGGAATTCAGCACTGCTGATTTTTTTTGCTGTGGGCAGCAGTCCTTGGCCATCTGCAGACACTTTTCCTTTTTTGCAACAAGGGGGGAAAAACCCCTTCATCTCTTTTTCAGCTCAGAAGTATTTTATCGCAGTTCACTGACTGGTTTAAAACTTTTGTTCCCTTACTTTCCTTCCAGATCTGTCCCGGACTGGCCTCTGCCCACGGGAGCTGCTCCTACCCCAGGGGTTCTGCGGTCTCAGATCAGGTTTTTATAAAGTGGATTGGCTGCATTTGGAGAGGAGCAGTGAGGCAGAATGTGGCTGCTAAAGTTTGCTGTGGGACTCACAGCACTCTATGTCGTGTGTGGAGAAACCAAGACTGACAAATCTGCGGAGCAGCGGGTCAGCAGGTCCAAGCGCCGGGGTGGGGGACAAGACGCCCTTAAAGGGTAATGACTGGCCATCACTGTTAATACTCACATAAAAAAACAGTTTGAACACCTGCAGCTTTCATATAAACCCAGCTGCACCCAAAAGAACACTGTAGAGAGTTAATTCGACAGTCAAGAGTGTTTATCTGGTGGTCACCAGTTAATGGTAACACTGATCGTGTTGCATGAAAAGTGGCATAATTGCATGTATTGATCTTAAAAGACAGAATGTACCTTATTCAGGTCAGTGAGTTTTCAAAAACATGCACTTTTAGTGTTAAGTATAGGGTCATAAATGTTGAGACCAATGAGAAAACATATTATAGTAATCCATACCATTTATACAGCCTTTCACACACTCAAGGTCACTTTGCAAGCCTTATTCAGTTATGCTGTTCTTTTAAAACTGAATGCAGTTAACTCCCTTTTTTGTTACAGTAAATGCATGTATATATTTAGCAATGTGGTATTCAGTGCTGTGTAATATTTAATCTTTTTTGTGAGTGCCTAAAATTCTTATGAAGTGATTAACAGGACTTTTCATTTTTTGGCAAGATCTTGTTTTAGTTGTCGCATAATAAAGGTAGTTGTTCCTGCTACAGCAACAGGACTAAACATTTAAAAGATACGATTATGTGGGCCTATTTCCTTTCACACAGAGACAGGCTAAGGGAGGCAGGATGGGGGGGTTGTCTCCTACCCGATGCTGGCCCACATTTGTATCCTGTGGTTTAAGGAGCGATACAGGGGTCCAAGCGCTGAACTGCCTCATAAATTGCTTTTCAGCTTATACTATTTGCATTTTCTTGCACTGGTCTGCACAGAGTCTTTTAGCCACAGTGTGTTAAATTGTGATGCCTTGGGAGATATGATGATGAAAGTAGTGAAGTGGTTCTCACAGTCCCTCCCTTTGGCATTGATGTTTGAAAGCAGGCACGTGCACATATAGACCTCCGCAGCTGCCTTGTAGCCCTCAGATTGTACAAGTATCCCTTTTGGTTGTATATGTTGATTGTGTTTCATTTGAAGTCCACGTTTGTTTAAGATTCGTTTTGGTGGATTTACAGTTAACTCACCGGGATTAAAGCTCAAGTTCCATGAGCTTTATTGACCTTGGGCATGCATCACCATCACCAACTGAATTTCCCCCACTTTTTGAACAGATTACTGCATGGATAGGGTTAGGGTTAGGTTAACATACTGTTAACTCCTCAGGCCACATAGTCTGTAAATGGAAATTAAGCTGCAACAACAGCCCTTCTTGTAATGTCACAAAAACTGAACTGTTTACAGCCTGGGCCAATTTTTTAAACAAGGCCGAATACAGAGCAGCCAGTCGAATCAGAAGTCATTAAAATATATTAGTCTTAAAGGCATAGTAACAAAATAAGCCTGTTTAACCGATAAAGAGGTTGGAAATGGACATGTCAGAATAAATTATAACATAGAGATGACAAGTGAAACAGAGAAATATAAAATACAAGAAAAATGTAGAATGTGAGTTCTTTAATGAAACTACACAGAGCATTAATATGTTGTAAACATTGTCATTGTATAAATAGGGATTTGCGCAAAGCTTCAGGGGTGTTGCTGCTTAAGGAAAATTATGACTCACTTATTTAGAGCAATAAGAGATTCCACTACCACCCACACCATTGTTTTTTTAATTAACCACATCGTAACTGCCGGCTGTGCAAATTTAGACTAATTTTCTTTCACATTCAGTTCCCCTACAAAATGTGTATTGGAAAGTGATTTCCTGGAGCTGTTTGAAAGTGATTTCCTGATTAAATCGTGTTTACTATCCTTTTCCTCCAGACCCAATGTGTGTGGCTCACGTCACCAAACCTATTGCTGCCCCGGCTGGAAGACACTGACTGGTGGCAACCAGTGCATCGTCCGTAAGTGTCAAACTCCTATTATTTTTTTAACTAATAATAGACACCTCCTGCAGACTCTGGACGAGAGTTTACCCTTATGAAGGAACTGCACACAGCATGCTTTACACTGCACTGTAAACGTTTATAGTCCGCACAGCTGCGGCACATTTCCCGCCCAAGGTGCCTGACCCTTCTCTGCTTTTAACATTACCCTAATGCCAGCTCGACACGGGCAGTTTGACTTCAGCTTTTGGTATGGATCCATCATCAGTATTATTGTTTTTTCCTGTGGTGCTGAATAGAGAGCCGTTATAACTGCGTACCTCAGGAAGACTGTTGTGGGCTTTGTGTTCTGTGATTGTGCGTTGGCCAGCAGCCTGCTTTTAGCAGGGGTGATGATATTGTTTAGCAATTGAAACTGAGGAAGTGGAGGTCATGCTCCACATCACGGCTGATTGACTGGAGAGTGCCAGCCAGTCTCGCAGAAAGAGGCTCGCTTTCCTTTGCTCTCCAAAGCAGCCTCAGGAAAGCTGATTCCAAGTCCATAAGCACATACAGCTCACAGCTTATCTCTGTGTTTAGTAGAGTGGAACTCTTGAAACAATGCTACCACAATACTTAAGCAACAGTATGATTTTAATGTGATTGTAAGGATTTGTCTAACATTTTTTCAAATAAAGAGATTCTATGTTGTATTGATATTGAGATTTCTAATACTTTTTGTCCCCTCATTTCTCTCCCTTTCTCTCTCCAGCGATCTGTCGCAGTTCATGCGGAGATGGTTTCTGCTCCAGACCAAACATGTGCACCTGCCCAAATGGACAAATTGCTCCATCCTGCGGCTCCAAGTCAGGTACCAAACCTGCCCCCTGGCTCTGGAGTGTGTGTGTGTGTTCAACACATGTGGTTGAGCAGCTGAGTGGGGCAGAGTGTTTATGTTCTCCTTGTCAGAGTGTTTGTCAGAGCCATGTTTCTGGCAGAAACTCTCTTTGTTAAGTTAAAGTAGTGTCTAATCTCTCGTCCAGCCTGACACATGAGGTCATATATGAAGTCATTTCCTGACCGCTGTCCATCTCTTCTTTGTGTAAGTTGAGGGCCCAGACCCAAACCACTTTAAAACCACTTTAAACCCTGGGGAACTCTGGTTCTTGAGTGCTAGAGTCCTGCATAGTTTTATGAGTTTACACACCTGATTCAACTCAGCAATTAATTATTAGCTGGTGTAATTCCTTTTCCTAAACCCTATACAACTAGCCGTTATTAAGAAAAGCAACACTACCGCTCAGTGTAGGGTTCTGCTCATGATGACTTTGATAATTAGTCATTAAAATAGAAGTTACTCTCTAAATCTTGTAGGGCTTGTAAGTATATAGGGATGCACATTGATGTTGGAATCATATCAGTATCAGCAGATAATTGCTTAAAAAGTTATCAGCATTGGCATCTATGTTGTAGTTTTACATAAATAACATAAAACAGGTAGGAGAATGCATTTGCACCCTGAATGTTACTGCTACTCCCGTACCAAGGTAACAGTTAAAAAATAAAAAAATTAAAGCTATCGGCTTAAAAACGTGCAAATTCGCAGTCTGTGCACCTCTAGTGTATGTTTTGGTACCAGCAGATCAGCATCGGCCTATAGTTGAAATAGTGGTGCATCGCTAGTAATATGCATGAGTGTAAGAGATTCTTTCTTTTTGCAGTCCAACACTGTAACATTCGATGCATGAATGGTGGAACTTGTGCAGAGGACAACTGCCTGTGTCAGAAAGGCTACACAGGAACTCACTGCGGCCAGCGTAAGGAGCCTCTTTTGTTGATACTACATTTAACCAAATCTTAATTACATCCCAAAAATAACTATTTCTTACTTTCTTAACATATTATGTTACTCATTATGCATTTAGTTCATTTTCAGTGTAATCATTACTTTATCATGCCTGTAATATCAATACAGTTTTTAACATATTTTTCTGCACCAGGTGTACTGTAATCAGTACTAGATTATCCATACTGTGTTATCATGTAATTATCAGTGATCGGTAATTCTGTCATTTTGTAGCGGTGTGTGAGTCGGGCTGTCTGAATGGTGGAAGGTGTGTCGCTCCGAACCGGTGTGTGTGTACATATGGCTTCACCGGAGCTCAGTGTGAACGAGGTAAGAAATAACTCTGCTCGTAAACATGCTGACATCTTATCAGTTACACTCATCCACTGTATGCCAGGATCTGTGATGCTGTTATAGTGCTGAGATGGTGATGTAGTTTGTTGCCATAGTGATTTGATGCTGTTGTTAGTTGCCACAGTGCTGTGCTGCTGTCATAGTTTGTGTTATACTGTTTTAGTACTGCTGGCAGAGGTATGACACTTCCGGCGTTGGAGTTAGTACACAATATGTGGATTCTGGACAGTATGGAGGTTCTGGAGAGTGAATGTTGTGAAGATGTAAATTCTGCCAGTGCATGTTCTGGAGCTCATGGCTTTTGGACAGTGCAGGTTTTGGAGAGTGTATCTTCTTGGCAGCAAGGATTCTGGCCACTGTGAATTCTGGAGAGTGTGAGTTCTGCAGGCCTCAGATTCTGAAGAGTGCAAATTTTGAACAGTGCGATTTCTTTAGCAAATGGGTTCTGAAGAGTGTAAATTCTAGAGAGCAGGGGTTCTGGACATTTCAGGACTGTGGGTTGCAGAGAGTATGGGTTCTACAGAATGTGGGTTCTAGACTGTGCAAATTCCATGGACTGAATTTTAAAGAATGTGGATTCTAGATAGTGTGGGTTTTGGAGTTCTGGACATGCAGAAACTGGAGAGCAATTTTGAGATAATATATTGGGATAATTTAGGATATTATGGAGAGCAGAGAGTGTGGGATCTGTAGAGCATGAGTTCTGGTGTATTCTAGACAGTGTGGGTTCTGGGGAGTTCAGGTTGTGGGGACTGCTGTTCTAGAGACTGCCTTTGGCAGAGAGTGTTAATTCTGCAGAGTGTGGTTTCTGGACTGTGTAGGAGGTTGTGCAGAGCATTAGTTGTGCAGCTGTGTGATGTAGATGTTAAAGTGGCTGTATGGGTCTGCTCCCTGCTGGTAGAAGGGATCGACTCATGCAGGGGGATATCGCTCTGCTCTCTAATAACACAACCACAGATTAGCTTTCGTGTGTGAGAGAGAGAGGGACATGGCACAGCCATTCATTATTTTCGTGTTTTTTCCAGCTTGTTTTTTCCAAAGCTGCTTTTTGAGCTCTGTCATGTGTTTGGACTCATCCCTCCATACAGACTATATTTGACACAGATGTGCCGGAACGTTCTATCTGGAACGGAGTGTGTGAACGAGAGATGCAGTGTTTTGTTTGTTTGGTACCAGGTGCTTTTCATTACACTACATATTTACATGGAAATGCCCAAAACTAACCTGTTTTAAAATGATGTGAGCCAGTCTCATGTTCTTCTGTTCTGCCCAGGATAATTAAGCAGAATTTGGGTAATCATCGGGTGTTTGTGTCATTATAGCTTTATATAAGAATGTCAGTGTAAATACAGGGCAGTAGGCTTAAGCTTACTGCATACAGCCTTGACCACTAGGAGTTTTTCCGGCACTCAAGCTGTTTTTGACAGCAAAGTGGACAACACACTGCTCCGTACACAGGAGACACACTATACCAGTAAAAGTACTTGAGCAAGACTCACTGAGTTCTCTGGAGCAATGAGTCATCAAACATCAGTACCTGACCTCACTAATGCACTACTGGATGCAATCAAATCTTCACAGCAATGTTCCAACATCAGTATAAATAAATGGGTGGGTCTGAACTAATGTAGGCTAAATGGTTTGAGGAACATCACAAAGAGTGCGAGGCGTCGACTCGGCTTCCAAATTCTCCAGATCTCAATCCGATCAAGCTTCTGTGGGACATGCTGGACAAACTTGTCCAATCCATGGAGCCTCACAGCTTACAGGACTTAATGGATCTGCTGCTGGTGCAGAACCACAGACCTTTAGAGGTCTTGTGGAGTCCAGGCCTTGATGAGAGAAATGTTTTTGTGGCATGGGAGAGATGTTTTGGTGGCATGAGGGGAACAATATTAGGCAGGTGGTTTTAATGTTATGGCTGATCGGTGTGTAAACTGCAGCATCATCTGCATCCAACTCATCAAAAATGAAACAGACCCTTTAATATCAGGAATGGTTCAGTAGAAGCTGGTCCTAAATGGTCTAACATTAGGAGCTGTGTTTTAATGGTGATTGTAACTCTGAGTGTGGTGAGTGTTTTTGGAGTCTGTGTGGAGTGTGTGTACCCGGTTAGCGCTCGCTGGTGTGCCAGGCTCCATCTTGTCCGAGCTGAGCATAGAGTTCCAGATTTGATTGGCTCAACTCCATCTCTCCCGAAGGGCCACACTATTGTTCTCTTCTGTGTTCCTCATGCTGTTTACAACATAGAGCCTTCACACACACACACACACACACACATACACTGATTTAAATATATAAAGAGGTATGAGGCAATAGGTTATTGGTCATTGTGCTAAACATTGATCAGCCATAACATTAAAATCACCTGTCTAATATTGTTGGTCCCCCTCATGCCCACAAACAACTCCACAAGACCTCTGAACGTCTCAAAGTCATGTAAGCTTGATGTGGGGCCTCCATGGATCAGACTAGTCTGTCCCACAGATTCTTGATCGGATTGAGATCAGGGGAATTTGGAAGCCATTTCCACACTTGGAACTCTTTGTGATGTTCCTCAAACTGGTCCTAAACTGTGTTTGTGGTGTGGGGGGGGGGGGGGCATCATCCTGCTGAAAGAAGACACTGCCATTAGGATAGGATGGTCCTCCCTCTCCCTCCATTGCTCAACCAATGCTGACATAACATTGCATTGTGTAATGGGGGAAACCTAGTTAGTGGCTGGAATTTGAATACAAAAAAAAAAAAAACTGGGGGAGAATTTGGCCTAAAAGTAAAAAAACTGACCTGTAGACAATTGGCTCATATAAAACCTTAAGTATCGTGTCTTGATTTGGAACTCTACTAAGCTGAATCCACATAAACATGTCAAAAACGCATTTAAAACTTTTACTTTTTCACTTTTCTATTCAAGATTGTTTATTTGTTGCATGTACAGTTATACGAGTGCAATAAATAGAGAAATGTGCTCCTGAGTTGTCCTTGAGACTGTGCAATAAAGTTTACAAATAAATTAAAGAGAAATTTGAAAAAGCTAAAACTAAGGTAATAAAAATATAAGAAAAAATATATTCCAAATAAACATTACAATCATAAACAAGATCTGTACAGCGTGCAAATGTAATAGAATAGAATATCCGCGTACTGTAAATATATATCTATCAAATGTTATTGCGGATAAACGTAAAAACACATTTATTATTATTGGTTTGATGGTGAAATAGTGTCCTGTAATTATAATCGATATTTGCTGAGGTGTTATTAGCTTGTTACTCACTGGAATCCACAGTGGAAACGCCCCAACAAGGCTGTGCTGACCATAGCTCCGCCCTCAACACCAACCAACAGATTCACTGACTCCGCCTCTAGAATGTAGACAGTCAGAGCCATACTGAGGACATTTTTGATTACTTTCTCACTTTTAATGCGTTTTAATGCAATCTATATATATTAGATTTCCTTTTTATGAAATCATTCATTGAGTTTGCAGGAAATTTCCAATAGTTACTTTGTAAAGGAACTACTGTAAAAGATACAGTAAACTGTTAAGAGTGGACATCAGTTCCCGGAATATAATAATAATTTGTAATTTAAGAAATATAAGTGTGTTATTATAAATTTGCAGCTATTGTTTACAGTGGAGGTTCAGTATTTCAATATTTGTGTTTTCATAACAGACAGTAAACGAGAGACTTTCCACACACTGTTTCAGACACTCATGCTCACAATTATTTAATTACACGCTTAGTGTTGGAGCGTAGGAATGTGTGTGTATGCATGTATATGAAATTGCGTCAGGTTCATTTCCTTAGAAATAATCTCCTCAATGTGTTGGAGTGTGGGAATATGTGTGTATTAGAATGGTGTGTGTGCACCAGGTGGGCAGCTGTGCCATATTGTTTTTGTGGAGGGAGATTGTGCTGTAATCAGATTATCCTGAAGTGCTGTAGAATTGGATTTGTGAAGGAATGTGAAGCTCTGCACATTAGTGTGAATGCGTCAGCTCTCCGTCCTCCGCGGAACGCTGTGGATCCTGAGCTCACGGGAGACGGTTATCAGGGCGGAGGCCGAGAAGAATGAGGCCGAACCCCCGAGCTGGCTGACAAAACGACCAGGGCTGGAATAACAGGCGGCGGGGTCTCACAGAAACAGCTTTGGTTTGTAAATTATTCTCTGATTATTTTTCCATCAAATCCAACCGGGAATTTGGCAGCGCTGCGAGTTGATAAATATTTCATTACGTCTCAATAAACACAGAGGGCTGACAGAGAGAGAGAGCAGAGAACAGCCCAACCCTGATCTCTGGAGAACAGGGCAGTGGGTCAAAGAGAGAGAGAGAGGGAGAGAGAGTTAACAAGTTAACAAGATGTAGGGAGAGAGAGAGAGAGATGGATGGGGGACAGAGAGAGAGAGAGAGAGAGATGGAGGGGGGACAGAGAGAGAGAGAGAGGGATGTGGGGAGAGAGAAGGAGATGGAGGGGGGAGAGATAGAGAGAGAGGGATGTGGGGAGAGAGAAAGAGATGGAGGATTTGAAGGAGAGAGAGAGAGACGTAGAAGGAGAGAAAGAGTTAGAGAGAGAAAGACAGTTGAGAGAGAGAGAGTGCGAGAGAGATGGAGAGGGAGAGAGAGAGTGAGTTAACAACTAGAGATGAAAGGAGGGTGAGACAGAAGGGAGAGATGTACTAAGAGAAAAAAGATAATTAGAAGCAGAGAGAAAGAAATGGTGAGGGTTACACCAGTTTCTGGATAGAGGACGTCTAAAGTAGAGTATTGTTTTGATGTAAATTCTCTCTGTCTCTCTCTCTCTCTCTCTCTCTCTCTCTCTCTGTGTGTCTGTCTCGCTCTCTGCTTTTGTGTTCCGTCCAATAATTGAAGTGACCTGAGATCTGTGACACCAAATCGTCTAATCTAAAACACGTGCACACACACACACACACACACACACACACACACACACACACACACACACACACACACACACACACACACAC
>JBBPCZ010000019.1:20707825-20718709 GCA_037974445.1 Brycinus macrolepidotus | reverse complement strand
CTCTGTGGTTGTTAGGCTGGTGGTCCTGGCTCTGTGGTTGTTAGGCTGGTGGTCTGGGCTCAGTGGTTGTTAGGCTGATGGTCCTGGCTCAGTGGCTGTTAGGCTGATGGTCCTGGCTCTGTGGTTGTTAGGCTGGTGGTCTGGGCTCTGTGGCTGTTAGGCTGATGGTCCTGGCTTTGTGGCTGGCAGGATGTTGGTTCTGGCTGTTGGTTTTGGTTCTTGTTAGAGATCAGAGATTGCCAGTTCTTTTCTGCGCTTTCCAAAGAGAACTGTAAACATTAGAATACTGGTGTCTGGTTGACATGCTCTGGGCCTAATGCAAGACTTTTCTTCTGAGCAGTTCTCTAGGTTCAGCTGATATCCTCTTGAACTTGGGACAAAGTGTAATATCTGTCGTTTGATTTAAAATATTAGATATTTGACAACTGGACTGCCCATTTCTCATTTAATCTTTTTCAAAAGCAGATTAGGGTGAAATTTTGAAACGTAGGGCCAGTTCACACCACATCCTCCACCTCACAGTGCTGTCACGTCACAGTGAATTACTTGCAGTACGTTTTAATTGACAAGTCACCGACCAATGAATCTTCTTCACATCAAACAAGTCATCAGTAACATAAGAACCCAGCAGAATGCAGGATGAGGAATGTCCGGAGACACTGCTAAACTGTATTAGAGCTCACTGTAACACATTCAGGAACACATGGTCAGGTGTGGGGTCTGCTATGGGTTTTATAGATTTTTGGAATAAATCAGATATACTCCTGACATGACACACACACACACACACACACAAACACAGACACACACACACACACACACAGTAGTTTTTCACTTGACAGCATCTCTGGCTCTGTTATCTACCTCCCAAAAACACAATAGTGTGTATTAGTGTGTGTGTGCGTGCGTGTGTGTGTTTGTATATGCTACTGTGCTCCATCCTGACTCAGCTATAGCTTTAACCTGTAGGTCCCTTTAACCCTCAGCAACCAGCTTTATTCTTTTTTACTAGCAGATTTACAAATACACTGTTCATCCTCTGTGAATTTGGTCCCTACAGAGATAGAAAAACACAAACATTGGACTAGCAGCCCATTTTAAATGACTGTTATTGTGATGTCACAAAATCAGAATATTTACTTATGTCTATGCAGTTCTATACAAAAGTTAAGCCAGGGGGGTTCAGCCTTCAGCAGTGTAACCCCACCCATTCATGTTGAAGGAATGTTTAAACTTTTTGGATGAGTCAGCCAATCAGAACAGAGATTATTTGTCATCTACAGCTTTATTATAAGGGATAAAGAGAGGTTGGAAAATGGTTTTGTAAAAATTACAACTGTTTTTGTACATGAAACCACTCGAATGTCACGAGTAGAAAAATAAAACATGAGTGTAGCCCTTTAAGCATGAGACAAAGCCTGTCCGCCCAGCAGTTACCCAATGAGCGGCATTTGGGTTCAGCTGACCTCTTACTGAGGAGTTCTTTTGGTGTTCACAGGAGAAACAGCCCAGCCTTTACCTCCAAGCTGCCAGACGTGCGCGCACACACACACACACACACAAACGCACACAGCTGCAGTGTGTTTATAAGAACAGAGAGGGCAGCTATTTTTAGTCCTGCCCTGTTGAAATATAAGGCTCATTACTGAAGCTGTGTTTCACTATGACCAGTAACAGGAACATCGAGAGCAGTCAGTTTTGTCTCGGGCACGGAGGGAGTCTCTGGACTCAGGAAAGAGCAACAGAGTAGCAGACCAGCCATAACACACACACAGACACTTGCTTTCGTAACACATACCCATGCTGGGTTTAGAGGAGTCCGGTGTGTGGTGATGGTTTGAGTCACTTGCTTCTGCCTAGAAATAATAACCTGATTCTGAGAAAGTCTTCAGTGTGATGGCATCCCAGATTGAGGTGGGATATTTCTAGATCAGAATCTGCAGAGATACTGCTGTGGTTGGACCTGTCAAGTTCCTATCCCACAGTTTATTTCAAAGGAGCATGAACTTCTTCAGCACTTTGAGCCTGGACCAATAGCAGTGCTTCAGAGGGCTTTACAGACAAGCCTTGGTAATATCTCAAGACGCCATATCATATAAAGGTAAAGAGGTTGAAAAATGGTGATGTAGAAATGAATTGATAAATAAAACCACACAAACATAATCTGTAAACCTAACGGAAAAATAAAATACAAGTAAAATGTACGAGACAGGCTCTTTTTGCAAATGTCCCGCTTGTGGGACTAATAAAGGGTTATCTTATGTTTTAGATAATTTTGTATATTATTAATGTCATTTTAGTATTATGTATTTAATATTATGTTTATAATTAATGCTATTGAAAAAAAGTGTTGTTAACGGGTATAATAGCTCATTTGTAACCATCACCCCACTGACACAAACCTCGTCGGTTATACACACTCTTTTGCTACAGGTAAGTGTGTGTAGTGCTGTACTCTGATGAGTATATAATTTTTAGATATAATTACCTTCACGCTTGTGTTTGCCAGCTGACCAGCCTTAACCAGGCCTGTTTGACAAGGAGGCACAAACTGCAAATGTTTAGTGTGACAGAAAGAGGAAAAGGAAAGAGGAAACCCTGATCTCTGCAGGGATTTGGCCTTAGAGGAACCCAGCTTGACATGCCTGGTTAAAAGTTTTTTGTTCTATTATCTCATGTTCTTTCTATCTCTATTCGTCTCCCCGTCCATCTCTCCCCCTCTCGTTCTCTCTCTTCTCTTTCTTCTGTCTTTCTGTGTGACAGACATTGATGAGTGCTCGAACATCCCAGGCCTGTGCAGTGGTGGAGAATGCTCCAACACCATTGGCAGCTACTTCTGCAGGTGTCCTTTGGGATACGACACGGCTCTGGACGGTTCACGCTGCATTGGTGAGCTTTGGGCAGAGATGTTCCGCTAGTGATAGAAATTGTTAAAACGAAAAACATTGCATGTGATGATACCATAGTCTGCCCATGATTCAGTTCATTTGATGATGGGACATTGATTGGGATCTCCTGGCTTAGCAGAAAAAAATGCTTTCCAGGAGGCATTGTGTGCACAGTGAGCTAAACGTTGTGTCTTCAGGAGCGTGTACTTTTCTCTGGGTTAAGGTGCTTGTTTTGTTTTCAGTGGTAGAAAATAGAGCTGCACGATATGGACAATATATCAGTATTATGATTTTGCTGCTTCATATTACAATCGTGATGCCTTTCAAGATATTTAAGGGCCCATATCATCACTTTTCTTTTTGTAAATATTGTTTCAAGTGGTATGTTTACTTCACTCATCCATGCAGTCCATATATGGAAAATAAGCTACAAATCATAGTTTTTGTGATGTCACAAAAGCAACACATTTAAATATCTCCTTATTCTGTTTACAGCTGTTTAGCCCGCCCATTCGTGCACCAATTTGCCAACACCTTTAATGTTTAAAAACTAGACTTTTGTTGGGTTACGTGAAGACGTTGATTCATCAGAACACCCAGTAATGCACCTGGAGCTGTGATTGGTCACCCTGTCAGAAACACTGTGATTGGTCAGAAGCTCATTTATCACAGCCTTCTGTGATATCAGTATTGTAGAGACCGATATCGCGATAACGATTAGCAGACGAGCTCTAGTAGAAAAAGTACCATTGATAACAAATCCAGCGCCTTGATCCAGAGAAACGTACGTCCTCCTAAAAACACAGCAGCCAAAGGATCACACATTCAGTTGTGTAGTGCAAAAGAAAAGGTGTGTGTGTGGGGGTTAGAGTGAGAGTGAGAGAGAATGAATTATACAGCTAATACAGAGATAACTGTAGAGATCAGGCACTCCAGCCCCACTCTGTGTTTTTGTTGGACAACAGGTTGGAAGACCAGGTCACAAGGTGAAGGTTAAACCATCAAATTTTGTCTTAATAATCATACCGCTTCCTTTAATTCTTGACCCATCTGTAACTCAAAACACACACAGACGCACGCTCAGGTTAGAACAGTGCTGAATCCTTTCCAGAATCCCATGCAGCAGAATTTAGGTCAGTAGTCGGGCGTTGGTGATTTCCACAACAATGAGCTCTTTTCTGTCTATGGAGTTAAGGAGAGGGGAAGAGAGAGAGAGTTAGGGGGGATGAGAAGGGAAAGAAAGGAAGGGAAAAAGAGAAATGCAGAGGAGAGAGGAAGGTCAAGAGGATAGACGTCTTATGGAAATGTGATTCATTCTGCTCTTGAAATACCCCTCGTTTCTCTCAGTCTATTTGGATGTCAGGAGTTTTCTCTCTCTCTCTCTCTCTCTCTCTTTCTTTCTCTCTCCCCGAACGGTCATATTTATAGTCTGGATGTCAAGTAGGTCTCACCAAGGCCACGTACACAGTTACATTTTGGTACAACTCACATCTAGAGTTGTACAGTCCAACTCCGAAGATTTGTAAGAAGAGTCTTGAACCTGGACAGTTAAACTGTGAGGAAAAGAACAGTTCACACTAGGGCTTCACAATTTGGACAAAATATGTGTATTGTGATTATACTGAGACATACTGCGTTTATTAATCCAAAGGGATAAACATGGGATGGAAAATGGTCCTATTAGAATTAATTATGAATTATATTTGTTGTACACAAACCCGCACAAACATCAAGGAAAGGAGGAAAAATGTAGAAAATGGGCCCTTTAAGAACGCCTCAGCCAATCAGTGTATTTAATGTTTTAAGACCGGCCAATAATTTGACATTTATTGGATTACAATTTGTCAGAACTGTTGTCGCCCTGTCCGAGACACTCATTTGCATATTGAGGCTCATTTGCATATTGCAGCCTTCTGTGATATCAGTATTGCAGGGACCAATATCACAATGACATTTAGCAGACGATATATTGTGCAGCTCTAGTTCACATCTATAACTATACTGTCCAGCTCTGAAGACCAGTAGGAACTCTAAAGATAGCCATACACACACACGAAGGCCTATGAGTGCTGGTCCAGGATCAGATCTGCATGTCTACATTTGTCTGGTCGTGAGGATGACAGAGGACAAAACTGATGTAGAACCTCACTGTGAGAGCAGGGTTCCTACAGGAAGGTCAGGCTCTGGGAATCAAGTATGAAGAGTTAAATCTCAGATCACATGTTCTTAGCCTGAGAAACATCTATAGAGTGGAGACATGGAGAGTTGGACAAACTCCCATCTTCATCGGGTTCTTTCTCTCTCTCTTTCCCATGTCTCTATCCTTCTCTTTCTTTCCCATCTCTCTGTCTCTGTCTCTGTCTCTGTCTCTCTCTCTCTCTCTCTCTCTCTCTCTCTCAGCCCACTGTGAGAGTTTGATGACCCTGCCGAGAGAACACTGTATTTCTGGCCAAAATTTTCTTCCAAACATGCTGCTAGATCCCCTCCTCCACCCCAATTTTCTCTTCTTCGTCATCTCTCTCTCCTTCTTTTTCTTTCTCTCTCTCTCTCTCTCTCTCTTTCTTCCTCAGTGCTAAGTGGGTCAGCTGATGTTGTCTGGCTCTGGGTTTTCAAGAGGATGTTTGTGTGGAAGGAATGTGTGCTATGAACTTAAACTCTCCTAGACACTAAACGCTTCTCCCTCTCTCTCTCTCTCTCTCTCTCTCTCTCCCTCCCCATCTCGCCCCCCCCCCCCTAAACTTGAAGTCAGGATTGTCTGCACATTACTTAGCAGTTAGGCTGGAATAGTGAAATAATAATCTGAGAGTGTGTGTGTGTGTGTGTGTGTGTGTGTGTGTGTGTGTGTGTGCGCGAGAGTGTTTCGTTGGCAGAGTTGGTGTAATGCGAGAAGCTGTTTCGTGCTAATGTTTTCTCCTGCCTTGTGTAGATGCCCGCTCTGGTTTTTGCTATGACAGCCTCATAAACGGGCGTTGCTCGAACCTGAATGCACAGCGCATGACCAAGAGCCAGTGCTGCTGCAACATCGGCCGCTGCTGGGCTGGGAACACCATACCTGAGATGTGCCCCATCCGGGGGACAGGTACACATCCACACACACCAACATGTGCACTTATATTGGCAACAAGTACATACCTGGATTGCACTGGTGCGCATACGCCTTCTACAGTTGCACGGATATCAGCTATAGGTACATGTGCACATACGTAATGTTAAAATGCACCTACATTGGTTACAGGTGTATGAATAAATGCAGTTTGCCAGCTATAGACATATATAAACATATACCTCCTACAGGTATGCATGTAACTGATGCAGCTGCACACAAACCTACTTTGTCAGTTAATGTACATTAATTGACAATTAATGTAATTAATGTACATTAATTGAAACCGGTGCACATATACAGTATTTACTACAGTCACATGCTACTGTTTAAAATGGAATTTCTTGTCATTATTTGTTTTTATTTTATATTCAACAATTGTAGACATTACAGTTGTTCCAGGTTAATTGATTTGCAATTATATTTTTAAAATAAAGTTTTAAAAATATGTCTTGAGATTCTGTCAGCATTTTTGAAATATGGTGCGTGATATTCATTATGTTAGTTCAGAGTAGAACTTCATTCTTGATGTTCTACTGCTTTCCTAGTCATTTTGCAATCTTCTGCAACAGCCATTCCCAAACTTAAATATGCTGTGGCCTAATTTGAAATCTGAAGTAAAAAAAAACAAAACTAAAAACTTTTGTCACAGCTCTGATCAGCACACAAGACTAAGATGAAGTATTTCCCTCTGTTGTTTCTGTGTGTATATTTTTTATTTCATAAACAAAACAATTCTTTTCTGAATACACACGACAGTCTGTAATGCAACAAATATAAGAAATTAACGACAAGATGTTCCGTCAGTGACTGTTGACCACCAGTGACAACATAAAAGATACTTTCCACATCCAAAATAGGTCAGATAAATGTAGAATAACACGTCATTTAAATCCCATGGCTTTATTTCGTAACTTAATCCTAAATATTTTTTGGGTAATTTTAAAGTGAATTACAAAACTGAAAATTAAAAGTTTATTTATTGCAAATGACCTCTCAGGTCACTGCCCACACTTTGGGAAACATTGCTTCACAGCTCTGTTCATAATTCTGGACACGTCTATAATTTTAATTTCAGATTGGTTTTATATTATTGAAAATATGACTGGGTGTTGTGCATCCAGCCTTTGAAAGGTATGCATATATATATATTCTTGCTAATGTGGTTGAATGTGTATGTGTTTTTCTTCAGAGGAGTATCAGGTGCTGTGTCTGCAGGTCCAGTCTGTTGTTCCAGGACTTCCTGGTCCCTATATTCCTGGGGGTCCCCAGGGTCCTGGTCCATTCGGTCCTGGGATTCCAATAGGAATTCCTCAAGTCCCTGGCATCATTCCTGTACAACCTGGGATTCCACAAGACCCTCAGACACCCTCACGACCAGACATTATCTCACCACCACGTGTCCCTGGTATGCACATACGAACACGATTTGGAGAGGTACTTTAGTGAGCATTTAGTACCAAATACATTCTCTGAAATATATTATGTACCATTAGAGGTATCCAGTGTCAGTAGTGTAGTGTAAATACACTGGACTTTTCCAGAATTTGACAAACTTTTCTTATGTTTACTTTTAAATTTACATTTTAGGGAGTTCTAGGGAGCTAGAATTCAAATGCATAATTATTTCAAGTGCATCACTGTTTTAAATTCAAGTACATTTAGTATGTGGAAACTGTGACTGTGTTTATTCTGTGATTGAAACCCAAGAAGGACAAGTGTAAACTAGTAGAAAAAAAAAGATGCTTTTTTCCATTCTCCCTACTAGTTAGCTGATTAGCTAATCCAGTGCGCTCAGATTGCTGCTCAAACTTTTGTCAGTGGAGTGTATAGTCAGTGCGACACGTGTAATATATCCACCCACTGAGCGTTTAGGCTTATTCACCAGTTTTGTACAGAACACTCAGGCATAATGCATCCAGTTTGCATCGTAAAGCTGATGCTGAAAATCCTGGGCCCTCTGTATGTTAGCCAAGATAACAAAAGGAGACAACATAAAATACAATTACTCAAACAAACTGCACCTCTGTTTGTGTTAAGGCCTCACCCGGAACGTCACCATTACAAATCTGTGTGAGGCTGTGACGAACCTGTGCCAGAACGGCCGCTGCATACCGATTCCTAACAGTTTCCGTTGCGAGTGCAACATGGGCTACCAGCTGGACATTCGAGGCCTGTGCATCGGTGAGTATACACACATGCACACACAAACCAGGGCTACACAGTATATCATCTGCTAATTGTTATCGCGGTGTCTAATTTTGAACTGTTAAAGATGTCGGTGAATCGGTTCATGAATGGACGGTGCTGAACTGCTGTAGCCAGAAAAAGGAGATACATTTAAATGTACTGGTTTTATTACATCACAAAAACTGTGATTTGAAAATGGACTGTTTTTGTATCTTATTTTCCAAATATGGAGTGTATGGATGCAGGGAGTAGTTGTACCATTTGAAACAATATTTACAGACTTCAAGCCTTTTTAATTCCAGAAAAGTGTTGATATGGACCCTTGAATGTCTTGAAAGACATTGCAAACACAGTATGTAGCTGTAAAATCACAATATTGATATTTTGTCCATATGGTGCAGCCCTAACACACACAAACTTGCTAGTTTTAATGGATTTGTAAAAGTCTTGTCCACTTCATACTTTTTATACTTTTGTGGACTTTTGAATGGAATTGCAGAAAATACACATCATAATATTCCTGTGTATAATTAATTCTTTCACTGTTTAAAGATGATGACGAGTGTGATCGTAGCCCATGTGTGCATGGACAGTGTGTGAACACTCCTGGTTCCTACTACTGCCAGTGTCCAGCTGGATTCCAGACCACCGCTACTCGAACTGAATGCAAAGGTGAGAAAAACACACACACACACACACACACACACACACATACACACACACACACACACACACACACACACACACATGCACCAATGGTGCGGCCAACTTCATTGTGGGGGTTCTGGGCGCAGGCTGAGGGGGCAGTTAGGAAGCATTACAGTTAAGGATATTGATGCAGTTTTTTTAATTTTCTCTCTGTGTACCACCGAAGTGGATTTGAAGTCAAGATGCTTCAGCTTTAAGTGGCTTAACAAAGGTATTGCATTAAGCTTTCAGAAATTACAGACACTATTCACTGTATACAGAGAGAAAATGACAAAAATGTAATCAGTGTCCGAATACTTATGGACCTGCACATTCCAAAGTAATTTCTACAGCGAAGTTGACAAGTTATTAGCACACCCACTTATTAGCTTAACCAGAGAGAAAATTAACAAATGAGAGAAATAAATGGAATTTTAAAACCTACACAACTGTGTGACATTACGTTTAACTGCTTGGTTACTATAAGAACTGACAGCGTACCTCTGCGGGTTAACACTTACTAGCCAGATCCCAGTCTTTTAGCCACTGGGCGTAGGCACTAGGCGTGCTACTGGTTAGGGACTGACATTTACTCAGTTTTTATATATAGTGCTGAACTTGTTTTTTTGTACCAGGGTCAACTTTACTTCTTACATTACTTTTTGTTTTGTTAAGATGTTGCCTATGCTGGAAACGAGCACATCTTGGTTATATTGGTAATTCGGTAATCTGCAGAGCATGATGATTAAACAGCGTTTTTAAACACCAAGCAGTAAGAATTTATTTAACTGAACAATAATAAATAAAAAATTATTATTATTCTGTCTCTGTGTGTTCTCTGCAGATCTGGATGAGTGTGTGGCTAACGGCCGCATCTGTAATAACGGACGATGTGTGAACACGGAGGGCAGTTTTCATTGTGTGTGTAATGCTGGCTTCGAGCTCGCTTCTGATGGAAAGAACTGCCAAGGTATGACACACGCACACAGACAGAGACACACACACACACACACACACACACACACACACACACAGACATGCATTACATTTGTTACTGAATAATTAATGGTGGATGCTGAATACTTCATGGTAGATACTGAATAATTCCTAATAGATACTAATTAATTCATAGTAGATACTGAATAACTCATAGTAGATACTGAATAATTCATATTAGAAATGGAAAAAGCTTTGACATTTGTCAACAACTTGCATTCTTTCTTTCTCTCTCTCTCTCTCTCTTTGTTTGTGTGTGTGTGTGTGTGTGTGTGTACGCGTGCACGTGTGCTTAGATACGGATGAGTGTCAGATAAGGAACATCTGTTTGAATGGGATGTGTATTAATGATGACGGAAGCTTCAAATGCATTTGCAAAGTTGGCTATCTACTGGACGGCACTGGACGTTACTGCATAGGTATGAAACTTTACACACGCACTCACACACACACACACACACACACACACACACTTCTCTCTGTGAATCTGGGTGTTTTTTGTGGTTGATATATTCTCTCTAATAATTTGTATAGTCTAGTGAGGAGCTTGGCTTTGCCTGTGTCTAAGACGGAGGAAACCAGCCTTTACACACACCCACAATCACACTCACACACACATGCGTATATACACAGCCTGCTACATTTAGACATAACACAAACACGCACTGATTGTTTAGGTTAGGATGATAGTGATGCACTCTGTGCTCTAATATGAACAGTTACAGTTACTGTAACAGTTATAAACTATTATCAACACTATTGAAGCTGTGGTGGTTTAGTTTTCTTTGTCTTGCTAGTTATCTCTCTATTAAAGCTCATTGAATTGAGGTAAATTTGAGAGACAGAGTGTGTGCAATGAGAGAGAGAAAGATTGTCATCTCCAGTGCAATAAACTGAAATATGGCAAAAGTGTCGTAAATACATAAAATATACACTCTTTTAAGTGTCACGGGTGGTGTGTACGCATAGCGTATTGGGAGCGAGGCACAGGCGCGAGACTCCATAGATATCTCTAAAGAT
>JBBPCZ010000019.1:20673010-20687617 GCA_037974445.1 Brycinus macrolepidotus | reverse complement strand
CATTCCTCTGAAACTGGTCAGGTTCAGGGACTGGACTGAAAATGAGAGTCTTTGGAAGTCCTTCAGGAAGCCTGGAGAACTGATCTTCAAGACTACAATAAGAGTACGAGAAAGTCTGGATCTTTGGAAGCAACATATGAAAAAGTGAGGGGGCGTGGGTCCTCTCTGTTCCCTGATCAAACCCTGTGTGTGTGGAGGGGGTACAGATTTTTGACAAAATAAAAATAAAATAAAATTAAATTAACAAAAGAAAAAATAATAAAATGAAAATCTGATTACATTGGCAACATTAGCCTTGTAGCTCCCGGGCTAAAACTAAAGATGCCTCATATCTTCGCTGATCATTTTGGGGGAGGGGGGGGCTTTATTGGTGCGTTGTTCAGTGCTGGAGTGTGTGTGTGTGTGTGCGCGTGTGTGTGTGTGTGTTTGTGTGCAAAGTGTCCATCTGTCATGCGTGAACACACCACAGCGCAGTGTGAACAGCACAAAATTGCATGAAATCTGCATTCAACAAGTGAAGCAGTGGGTGGCCAGCAACACAGTGCCTGGGGAGCAGTGTGTGGGGACGGTACCTTGCTCAAGGGTACCACTAGCAGTCCTGGGATTCAAAGCCACAACCTTCTGATTGCAGGGGCAACTCCTTAACCACTAGGCCACCAGCTGTTTGTGTGATAGGAATCAGCTGATGTGAGCTACACACACACTTTCTTGATGAACTGGAGCTGGTTCAGGCTGGCCTGTGTCCCATCCGTATGATCTTTATACCGTTCAGACGAAACGGTGCGATGCGAATTGGTTCTGAATCGGATCAGAAGCTCCGCTCTAAATCTCGCGGTCTTAGCTCCTCCTCTCGCGAGAGCCGGAGGAAAGAGAAGCCCGGTGCAGCCCTGAGCTCAGAGATCCGAGACCATGGAGGACAGCCCGGATTTCCAGAGCGAGCTGAAGCCCGAAGACTCCCCCTGCGGCTCCCCGGACCCTGAGAGGGACGGGGTTGGAGAGGGAGAGGGAGAAGGAGAAGGAGAGGGAGACGGAGACGCGCCGCCTGAGAGCACCAACGGCGTCAAAACGTAAAGAAAACGACCCATTTTACTCGTTTTCTCAATCTCCCCCGTTAGCCTGCGTGCTAAAGAACGGCCTGCAGCTAACATTAGCAGCTAATGCTAACCGGCTCTCCGTCCGACTGACACTAAGACCACTGTTTTGCTCTAATTTACCTCCAGTGTCGCACGCTTTTTAAACACATCACATATTTTTAACATGTATTCTGGTCATTTTATGTCTTCACTTGTTTTAGCTGAGCGCCTATAACCGCCGTAGGTTTTGACCGGGTTAGCATAGTTAGCATTACGGCTAATAGCGATGTATTAATTGTCGACTTTTAATAGGCTTAAGTAATGTACCTAATGATATGTACTGCGTTTTAAATACGTTAAATGTGTTATTTTAATTGGACTTCATCGTTTTAGAGGTTTACTTCTTTTAGAAAAGTTGAAGTGTCCGTTCTTCTCCTCGGCGCGGTGTTAGCCAGCATGCTAATGTAAGCTAGCTGAAAGAGTAGGTCGGTTTTAGCTGGTATTATAAATTAGTTCACTTTGTAAGCCTGAATTTCAGTCAGAAATGAGGTCTTTTAATATAAACTGTTGTTGTATATTTAAATGCATGTACATGTGAACTGTGTTGCCTGTGTTGAGGTTCTAATAGCTCAGTTAGCTCATTGTTAGTACAGTTCTTTGTCTGCTCTTAGGGAGAAATGTGAATTAAAATCTAAGATTTTATTAAAATCTTCCCTCGAAACAAAGAGGACGTAACAGTAGTAGGGCCTTTTTGGTACTAGGTAGAACCTATTAAAGAGATACGAAGAAGCATATACTGTGTAAAACAGGTTTTTCCAGTAGAGAACCACATTCAATTCAGTTAATTGTTATTTATAGATCACTTTTTACTAGTGCTGCACGATATGGACAGAATATCAGTATTGAGATTTTACCGCTACATAAGTGATTTTGTTACCTTACATGATATTAAAGGGCCCATATCACCCTTAAGGAATTAAAAAGGCTTAAAGTCTGTAAATAAGATTTTAAATGGTACTTTTATTCCCCCCGTTCCATGCAGTTCATGGATGGCTACATCATTCATTCACTGATTCATCAGCACCTTTAACAGTTAAAAATTAGACTTGTTGGATTGGATGAATTAAAAACAAAGGTCTTCTCTAAATCTGCACTCTATGCTGCAGAATAATCACTGCTGAACACTTGGCAGACTGTAGATAACTGAGTAGGAACAGTTCAGAGCCAATAGTGGTAGTTATAAGCAAGATTGAATGATTCTTTGAGTTACTCTGATTTTTACTAAAAATCCATTTATTGATTTTAATTGATGAAGAGCTTTTACGGTAATATATGGTAAGTGGTGCATTATATACAGGTTCTAACAAACAGAGCATGCAAACTAAATGTAACCTTTTAAAAGGGGGGGACAAAAGAATGAATAAAGTACTTACATGATACACATAAGTCAACAGTATTCAGCTGTTTTCTTTCTCAAAAATTTGAGAGTTTTATAATACAGTGCTGTTTCCCTTAAACAATGGACAGGAGTTGTCTTGATGAATTTACATTTATGAATGAAAAATTTCCCTGATAAGGAATTTAATAGACTAAATAAGAATTTCACTTTTATCCTCAAATCTGATTCCAGATTCCACTGCTAAAATGGGGGAGAAAATAGATTTTTGATTTAGGCAGATCATGCAGAAAATTTCCAAAAAAAATTACTAAAAGAGCAAAGGAAGAATAAGTGATCTGTGTTATTTCTTCATAACAGAATGTACAGTTGTTGTGGTCGAAACTGAATCTTTGTTTAAGAAGTTCACCTGAGGGATGTACATCAATAAATACTTTAAAGTTTTGCTTTTGGAGATAAAGGTATAGAAGTTAATGTGTAATCTCTGTAAAGCTGGCAGACTAAAGATATGAGAAGTCTTTGTCTGCATGTCATTGGTTATCTGGTGCATATATAAACCTTTGAAAACCAAAATATCTTGTGTCGTGTATTGTGGTAATGTGCCTAATTCATAATATTTTATCCATATTGAATCGAAGCCCAGTGTTAATACTGTTAATACTGTTTATTTAAGCGTCACTTCTCAGGCTCGTGGACCGTTTGACACGCTACAGCTAACAAACGCATTAATAAATGTCTTCTGTTCTTTGTTCCAGTGAGGCGGAGGAGACCTCGAAGGAGAAGTCTGATGGGAAGGACAGGGAAAAGTCTTCAGGTGGCCGGAAGTCCAGCCGCTACCACCCATACAAGGAGCGCCATGGGGGATCCGGGGACAAGAAGTCCAGCCACCGAAACCGCGTGTTCATTAGCAATATCCCTTATGATATGAAGTGGCAGGCAATTAAAGATCTAATGCGCGAGAAAGGTAACGGTCGCAGGGCTTTACGCCACATGTTCGCTCCTATTCCCTCCTATCGGCCACCTAACGGGGGCTTATCTGACGTGAAACGTAGAGAGTTAGGCAGATGAGCTGCAGCTGAGTGACACAAACATGGACAGGGTTTCTTCTTTCCTCCTGGGAGGAGTTTAACTCCAGCTTTGGGTTTGAATTATTTCCCAGATAAAGATGCCTTTCTTTGGGCTTTTGTATTTGTAATCAGCTCCAACATGTAACCTCAGAGCCATTCTCTTCTATACTGTCGAATCTGTTGTAAGGTGACAAAGTCGATTTTGAAAATTGATGTTATTTGTTTGTGTCCTACATGCAATACCGGAATGTTCTTTTTAGGAGGATGGTAAAGGTGGATGGTCACCTTAAAACAGTACTGTGCTTTTGAAAACTGTGTCCCTGTCCCTGAAACTCCTCCATAGTCGAATGTTGTTGCTTAGCTGCCTGGTGTCTGTGTAAACCTACAGTATGGGACGGGACGGTAGTGTTGTGGGCAGAGATTTGGCTGATGGTGATTAACTGGGCTCTTTTTACCTGTAGTGTTGTATCCAGGCCTGCTGTGAAGACACCACCGGTGTTTTAAATGCCTTGTGTTTGTGTTTCTTTGGTATTTTCCCCTTTTGTATGTCTCATGTAGTCGGTGAGGTTACATACGTGGAGCTCTTTAAGGATGCTGAAGGAAAGTCAAGGGTAAGTGCTGGCGACTCTGCTGTGTCGCGCGAGGTTTTAAACGCCCTCCGCGGCTTCACTCTCTAATACTGTTGTACGGGGGACATGCAACCCGTGAATGATTTTTAGGCTCATTATTTTTTTGTGGGTAGAGTCTGATACTGCTGATGACCGTTGACCTTTTGACCTTGGGATGGTTTGTTGCAGTTTAGTGGGAAAACTTATTTTTAAAATGTTTAAAGAAAACTCCAGTTTATTTGGCTGTAAATCTTGTGGTTTCAAGTCTGGAGCTATTATGATTTATCTGATGACTGTCAAGGTGTTTTTATTAAGATTTTTGGGCAATTTTGATAAAGTGACTCTTAGACTGAATGTGTATGTTAAGGGGGTAAAGTCTGCACTGTTATATTGTATAACTTGCTTCATCTTTCAGCTTCTTCTCTTAAACCGTGTCCATCTCTGTGCTTCATTAATGCTCTTATTCCACTCTATTAAGAACACAAACTCTATCAATCTTAATTTGGCCCATTTGGTTTGGCATAATTGTCCTGTAATGATTATATATTGTAAATTGGAGGTAAAAGCAAAACAATTTTAACGTTCACCCTGCATAAAGAGTCCTCATATGACCTTGTTTATTGAATATGTTCATAAAATCTTCTATTGCAGTCTATAAATGTTTTTGCAGATAAATTGTCCCACTTTAATAAAGCACACTGTTACAATATTAAACTCTACCCTCCATTTAGCCAATAGTTTATCGAACAGCTCATTTCTGTCATTTGGTTGTGTTAATTTGATTGGTCTCTTCATTCTCCTCTGTGGCCGTCTGTGAATTCCTCCTGCGCCTCTGACAGGGATGTGGGTAAGTGAATACCTGGGGAGGGGATTTCTGTTACACTATTTTTATTTACTTGGATTACTGTGTAAAAGTCTTGAGCTCCCTCATTTCATCATACTTTGCTTTGAGTCACTTTGTTGGTGCAAAAATACTATTCCCCGCCTGTCTTGTGTTTGGCATATTGAGTAGATTAAATGAAACAAATAGGGGAAAATGTTTTACTGTGACAGGCTGCAAAGTGCCTAAATCTGGAATCATCTGCACCAATTTCTTCACTGGTTCCAAACAAGTCTTTGAAAGTTTGAAGTCTTTGAAGCTTGGAGAATTGTTCAGCAAGACTTAATTAAAACTAGACTATTGTCTGTAGAAAGTCTGGCTCTTTGGAAGCAAAATATGAAGAAATGAAGGTCAAGACTTTTGCACAGCATTG
Organism: Brycinus macrolepidotus; assembly: GCA_037974445.1. Taxonomy (NCBI): domain Eukaryota; kingdom Metazoa; phylum Chordata; class Actinopteri; order Characiformes; family Alestidae; genus Brycinus; species Brycinus macrolepidotus. The sequence continues at coordinate 20,682,220 of JBBPCZ010000019.1, read as the reverse complement.
AATTATTATTTTTATTTTTTCTGGAAGGGCACATACTGCATTTTTGACTTTCAGGCTACATATCCCCGTTGCTAAGCAACAGTGATGTCGCAACTCTCAGTCAGCCGTGCTGTGCAGCTTTTGCTTTTATGTACAAGAAGAAAGTTCTGGCATCTGCTTATTAGTAAACTGCATGTTCATATCTTTAAAAACCAAAAATCCAGTCTTTGAATGATGTTAGGATTAAAATGGTTATTTCTATGTGAAGACACATACCAGAGTGAGGATTACACAGAATGACATTATTGAAACCTCACTATTTTATTGTGAATTAAGACGATTGTGTACTTTTGACAATATAGAAAGAAATCAGTCTTAAATTTGGCAGTAAGTGATATATTAGGAAATTCTTTTGGAAAGTTCTTCAGAATATGGTAGGAAATTATCCTGTATTATGTCACGAAAGCAGATTTTCTGAAAGCTGATATCTTTGGTTCAGAAAGTCGAGAAAAGCTGGTTTTGGAAATAAAGCAGTTTTAAGAATGGTCCTCACATCTGCATCAATCAGTAAAACCTCGGAACTTGCTCCGTTCGTGCCATTTGTGAAAATGTGGTCATTAGTACAAATGAAATAGACATGTTTGGATATTCAAATGGGATTCTGCAGAATATATATGGATAGATATAGATATATACATATATATATATAGGTGTATGTATGTATGTGTGTGAATATATGACACCACATGATTGTGCTGAGTGTGGGTGGAGCTAAGTCTTTAATGGTGGTAAAATTTTAGAAAATACATCTAAACAGGAGTACAGATGAACACATTACTAACATATGATCACATTTTAAGAAACAACATCTTATGGATGCAGTTTATCCAAAAATCTGAAACTGTTCACATGACAAATCATTTCTGCCTGTAGTGTCTCATCGTAAGAACAACTAAGTGTCTCTATACAAAAATAAAAAAGGCAGCGGGAGTTCCAACCATGAGAAACGTCTAGTACTTTCTGCATATTTCTTTCTCCTGTGTGTCCTTTAGGGGAATATAACTGTGTTTCTCCTTTTTTTTAGCGTGGTTGAATTTAAAGATGAGGAGTTTGTGAAGAAAGCTCTGGAGGTCATGAATAAACATGACCTCAGCGGCAGACCCCTGAACATCAAAGAGGTACGAAACATCTCAGCATGTCCATTTAAGGCATATAAGTCTTCTTTATGAAGACGTGTTTACATTTCTCTATGCTGTATGACACGTCTGTAGACATGGACTAAAATATGTAACTAAACACATTTCTGAACTTCTGCTGGTTTTTGATCATTTTGGCCAACCTTTGGGTTACAAATGTACAAATGTTTTGTCTGTCTTTTTTCAGGACCCTGATGGAGAGCATGCCCGGCGGGTGCTCCAGCGCTCCGGGGGAATGTACTCTGGGGGCAGGGGGCAGGACGTGGGTCCGACAGGGATGAGTGTGCCTCCCTCCATCGCTAACAACCCCAACATACCCCCTGACATTATCAGTGCGCTCCAGGCTGGACGCCTTGGCTCCACCGTCTTCGTGGCCAATGTAAGAACATAATTTCTCACTCTTACAGGTCAAAGTAGCTTCACTGATATCTCCAAATTGCCAAAACACTGTGAAGTGTAACCAAAATGTAACATATTTAGTAGAAGTGTTTGTAGTTAGAGAATTAGAGTAAATGTAAACGTAATAACTGCTTATGCCACGACAGCACAGGCACAAAGAAAAACACAGACACAAACAATATAAAATACAATACAATGCCTATAAAAAGTATTCACACCCCTGGGATGATGCACCCTTTTATTGCTTTTATAAATTCATTCATGACCAATATAGTTTGGCTTTTTTGACAAGAATTTGCCAAAAAAAAAGCTTATTTCATGTCATAGGGAAACACATTTTTACAAACTGTCAATTAATTAAAAATAAATAGTGTAAAATAAGTGTTTGCATAAATATTTACCCGTAACTGACCTAATTCAGCAGAGGTCCACCTCGTTTATTCCAGCAGTGTCACAATTAGTGAAATGGAGATCACCTGAGTGCAGTTGATGTGTGTCAAGTGATTGTAGTATAAAAACACCTGTGTCTGGGAGGTCTAGTCTCTGGTTTATCAGTATTTGCTACAATTGCAACATGAAAACAAAACACTCCAAGCAACTCAGAGAAAACATCATTGAAAAGTATAAGTCAGGAGACATTTCTAACTCAGTGGACATCCCATGGAGTTCAGTTAAATCCATCATTAAGAATTGGAACGAGTTTGGCACTGAGAACTGAGTGACCGGGCAAGAAGAAAACTGGTGAGGGAGGCCGCCAAGACACCTACGACCACTCTGAAGGAGTGGCTCAGACGGGAGAGACTGTACATACACTGTTGCCCGGGTTCGTCATCAGTCGAAGCTGTATGGGGGAGTGGCAAAAAAAAAGCCACTGCTGAAAAAAAGCTCATATGAAATCTCTCCTGGAATTCACCCAAAGGCATGTGGGAGACTCCAAGGTCAATTAGAAGAAGGTTCTTTGGTCTCATGAGACAAAAATTGAGCTTTTTGGCCATCAGACTAGATGCTAGTCTGCACATCACCACAAACATACCATCTCCACAGTGAAGCATGGTGGTGGCAGCATAATGCTCTGGGGATGCTTCTCAGCAGCAGGCCCTGGAAGGCTTGTAAAGGTAGAGGGGATCATGAGTGCAGAAAAATATCGCCAAATCCTGGAGGATAATCTGACTCAGACTGCAGGAGAACTACGTCTTGATTTTTTTTGAAGATTTTTTGAAGATATTTTTTTCCAGCAAGACAGCGACCCCGAACATACAGTAAAAGCTGCACAGAAATGGTTCAGAGACAACAAGGTGAATGTTCTGGAGTGGCCAAGTCAAAGCCCAGATCTCAATCCAATCGAGAATTTGGGGCTGGACTTGAAAAGAGCTGTTCACGCTCGATCCCCGAGCAACCTAACAGAGCTTGAGCTGTTTTGTAAGGAAGAATGGAGAAAAATTAGTGTCCAGATGTGCCAGCCTGATTGAGACATATCCACACGGACTCAGTGCTGTGATTGCAGCCAAAGGTGCATCGGCTAAGTACTGACCTGAAGGGGGTGAATACTTATGCGTTCATTTACTTTACCGTATATATTTTTAAGTAATTGACATTATTTTGCAAAAATCTGTTTTCACTTTGATGGTAGTTTTTTTATTTTGGCAAATTCTTGTCAAAAAAGCCATGTTATATTGACCATGATTTCATTTGTAAAAGCAATAAAAGGGTGAATCATTCCAGGGGGGTTGAATACTTTATAGGCATTGTATAACCATAGTCAAAATACATCTCATTAATGAACTGTCCCAGAACTGAATAATATTTCTCCATTCAGATTTCATTCTGAATATTTTGAGTATATTGACTTGCTTTGTTGAAAATCTGATAAATGATTTAAACTGAAAGCCCTGAATCATCTATCAAACGTGAGTGTATCGTTACACTCCCAGTAGTTAGAATAGGTCATTAACGAATAAAAAAACGAATAAATGACTAATTGTCAAATTGGGTGTTGCTCTCCCAATTTGTGTATGATGAATTATATATTATATATATAATATATTGTGTATGATGAAACATTTTTGTGTATTTTGTGAAATATTTTTGTGTATCAAGTGCCCCTGTTTGTGTACAAGGTGCCCCAGTGAGGGCAAGATATTTTTTTATATTACTGCATAAAATATCTTCCTATATGATTTTATGATTCTGTATAAGTAAAATAGGTAGTTGGTGTGTCCTGTTGAGTTATAGGGACTTTAAGCAGCGATATTGGCCGTGACTGTTACAGTAAGTGGTAAACTGTGCCGTTCCTTAGTCTTGACTCCCTCTTGCTTCACGCTGTAGCTGCTTTCCTAAGGAAGAAATGTTTATTGTATGTTAAATTAGAATATTATCTACAGTAGATAAGGCACTGATTAATCCAGTTGTTTTTATTCATTTCATAGCTGTTCTGCAATCATAGAGATTGTTCCTTTGTGCTTTTAGTTTCTGCGTCTTTCCTGCTATCAGTGTTTAAATTCCCTAATTCTGATTCTGATGCACTTCGCGCAGTAGAACTTTCCGTGTGTGTGTGTTGACTGTGCTGTGTTCTGTGTCTAGCTGGATTTTAAGGTGGGCTGGAAGAAGCTGAAGGAGGTGTTCAGCATGGCTGGCATGGTGAAGAGGGCAGATGTGAAGGAGGATAAAGACGGGAAGAGCAGAGGGATGGGTACCGTCACATTCGAGCAGTCGCTGGAGGCCGTGCAGGCCATCTGTATCCTTCACACACTCTGCTTCTGATCACTGAGGGGAAAGAAAACTGATCTTAAGGATCAGAGCATCGTCAAAGCCAAATTAGGCAGATAATAGGCCAGTACCACTGATTTTTCAAAATACCTGCATAATTCAGTGGTTATGACGTCAAGCCATTTACTTTATAGTGATGGTGACTGGAACCAAACGTCTTCAACACAAGTACAGCCGTTTTACTCACTATCGACCCCCAGTGAAGCTCCATGTGTTTGAGTGTTTATATGGATGCTGCTGATGATAAAATACTGGATCTATTTTACGGAAATCAGTTTTCTTTAGGGACTGTTTTGCTTTACGATGCCTTGCATGTATCCCTCTACGACGAATGGGTTTAGTTTTAGGACCAAAAGCTTCTTAAATCTCTGGTAGAACAATGTTTCAGGCGTCAGGTGGCACAACCATAACCGGTTCATGGAACTTTATGTGAGGTAGCTTTTAGAGGCACATGTCTGGTTCCCTTCACCTCCACTATGAACGGTTCTGGAGTTGGTGAGTTTCTCCAATCGAGTCCACCCCGAACCACACTGTTTATACCTTAAACACTCAATTATGGGAGATTTTGAGACCAGTCCTATTTAGGCCTCTTCCAGTTCTGGGCTGTTTATATAGTAGGCAAGACTGTAGTAAGAGTGTAACAATACACATTTACACATTCTGAGGCCATGAGTCAATAGAAGGTTCTGATATTTTGTGTGTTAAAGTCTTGATTAGTCATGAAAATTTAAATATTAGTATTCTAAATTAATGACTCCAATCAAAATAAAAAAATTTTGACCAGATCTGTAGTGTATCCACCTGTCTGCACACGTGTGTGTGTGTGTGTGTGTGTGTGTGTGTGTGTGTGTGTGTGTGTGTGTGTGTGTGTCTGTGTGTGAGAGAGCCTGTTATTGTTTATCTCCTTTAACTGTAATAAACAGCCATGTTTAATGGTCAGATGCTGTTTGACAGACCGATGCATGTTAAAATGGTGAGTAATTTTAATAATCAGTCGTGTTAAAGGAGCAGTGCTTTTATTTGTGAATTTTTAAAAATATTTTTGATGTTTTTTTCTTTTAGGATGAAAAGTCGGTGCCAGGAGACGATTTCCGTGCAGCTGATAAACAGTCCCAGTTGCCCCGTAAGAAAAGACACAGCCTTTCTGTTGTGGGCTTTTATTATTTATCCTCTCACGTCTTCTCACTTCTCATTTTATCTTTTAAATTATTGTAATATATAATAACTATTATATAAATTCAGTTTTAAATGCTTGCTGTCTGTTACAATTAATGTTGAATGGACCCACAGGTCTAAAATATTAATGTAGAATTTAAGAACATTTTTCTCCTTCTTTAAGTTGCCAGTTTGGAGATGCAGGGTTTTCTAATGGCAGCTTTGTTAATGATTTTGTTTTTATTAAACATGATCCACTTAAAGAGGATTTAAGATATAGTAGGTGGTGTGTGGATGTTTGTAGGGTTGTGTAAAAAAAAAAAAAAAAAAATAATTTGTGAAATTTTGTCTCCTGCTGTTTTTAATGTTAGAAATGTCAAATTACCACATGAGTTGTTTTTCTGGTTTGGAGGCAGGTTTTGGCTTCTGACTTGAAATTAGATCTGATAATCCTATCGCCTTCAGCGTGCACTCTGTTTTTAGAGTCTGATCTTTAAAGTTTTTTGGTGGTTTCTGTACAGTCTGACTGGAATGGGGGAGGTTGAGCTTTAGGATGTTATTGATCAGCTAACATTTACAACCTCTGGTTTTATCAGTATTGCTGAAGGTGCTGCAGGCAGAGCACTGGTGACTTGCAAATTGGGTCACGAAACGGGTGAGGTCTTCAAATTAGCACCTTGAGTCCAGTTTCCAGTCATTTATTTTGTATTGACTCGTGGTGCTTTTCCACTGGGACAAGGAACCGTGCTTTATGGCTTTATGGTTCTGCGAGAGGTTTCTGTATCGTTAGGTGTGAATATTGGTGCCAATATCAGAAAATTCACAGATGGGACGTCTGAAGAGGGGAACATGAATCCACTTCTGTATTAAACTGCACACTCTCACATTGTGATTTTAGCTTTGTCTCTTCCTGTGGGCCAACAGTGTTTGATAATCAGAATCAGAACATTTTATTGATCCCCGAGGAAATTGCTTATGTTACGACTGCACAAAGACAAGAATATAAATATTCTCCAGAAAATACTCTTCTATTGTGTGAGGTGTGTTTAAATACAATACATAAATGTTAGTCGACTAATCAACAAATTACACAAATAGCAGTTTGGAGTTGGTACTGTATGCCAGGTTTGTAGCCTTGTAGATCTTTCTGTATTTTCTCATCTTTAGTGAAAAGCTTCAATAAAGCAGTTTTTGAAGAAATAGCAGGTCAACATTAGCCAATACTGAAAGCTGAAAGATCTGTGTGGGGGTGTTTCATCTCTTAATTTCCTTTTAAAGAAATTGAGAATTCATCTGTACTGTAGAAGTTCCGTTACTTTATTCAATATTTGAGTCGAGTCTTTGTTCGATATGCTGAGATGCACACAATATGCTTTAGTTTCACACTTATTTTACAGTTAATTGTTTGTATGGCTGACAGCCGCCTAGTGGACATAAGGGTTGATTTGTTTGTGTGTTGTGTGTTTGCAGGAGGTCTGGGGGGGATCGGGATGGGTTTGGGTCCCGGCGGTCAGCCAATCAACACCAACCGTCTGAGCGGAGGAGGAATGGGCTCAGTGGGAGGTCAGTACACACACACACACACACACACACACACTCGGGTGAACAAACGCATTAATTAAAAATATAAAGGGAAAATCACTGCTTTTATAGATGTGTAAACTGATCATGATGAACACAGATATATCAGGAATTGCAGTTGTGGAACATAGACAATAAAAAAGTGGCCTTATTTTTGATTAACTTTAGAGAGGTGTTATTTTGCTTCATGTGAGCTCATCCTTATCATAATTGGTTATTATTGATTATGATCTTTCCGTTAAATTTTTACACACCTGATGCTGGTCTCAGTTTAGCCTTTAGCCAGCAAACAGATTGCCGTTGTGCAACACCTTTTTGATGTGCCGTTTAAAATTTCTCAGAAACATAATGTTATTAAACGTTATCAGGTGGTGTCGGGCGCGATATCATTTTTCCAGTTGTTCCGTAAGAGCCGTGTATGGAGCCAGAGCGGCACTGGTCTTCAGTTCTGTGTTACTTTTTAATCCAGAAGATGAGCCTCGCAGAGATAAAGGCGGAGGAGGAGGGTGATGGAGAGATTAGATAAGACTGTGGATGCCATTATGAGGATCTTGTACAGTAAACAGAAGCGCATTGTTGTGACAGTAGACTGTCCTGTCCTCACCGGTGCCAACTCGACTGGACCGCTTGGATTATTGCTCAATATGTACCTGACTTAGCCTAGTACTCTTTACCCTTCGTCCATTTAAACCTCCTGCGTCTCATGAAGCCAGTCTTACTTAAAGGCGAACGTCTCTACTCACTGCCTGAAGCAGCTGTTCTGTAAGACTTCGCTGCTAATCCTGCTTTAGGGAATGGAATGATATTACAGATTTAGCAAAAAAAAAAAAAAACTAAACTAAGTCTGAATTAATTTTACAGTTGTTCTCTGTGCCGCTTCAAAACAGCCAACATTAAGAACATAATGAACTTCACAAAGACAGAAGTTAATTTTTTCTTTCCTTCCGCTCTTATCTTCTCAGGAATGGATGGAGGTGGCTATGGAAGCATGAATAGAATGGGAGGTTGGTGTATTGTGCAGTAATGAAAACAACCCACAGCTGTATTTTAATCTGGATATTGGAAAAGGATCTTGATCAGTGGTGACCAGCCCTCCTCCTGGAGATCCACGTTCCTGCTGTGTTAAGCTCCTGCGTCTAACATGCTGCCCCCCCACTTAACGCTCCAGCCAATCAGGGACTTTTGAAGTTCATTAACTTGAGCAAGTATTGCAGATTGTGGCTGGAACTAGAGTTCTCAGGAAGGTGGATCTCCAGGACCAGGGTTGGAGACCTCTGATCTACAGTCTGAACTGATGAGGGAAAACCTCCTATACAGTTAATACAGAAAATGCTTTTTCCACACTGTGGTGAGAACTGCTCTGAACAGTCCTGTGTGTGTGTGTTGTAGGAATGGGCGGTGGGTTTGGAGGAATGGATGGAATGGGTGCAATGGGTGGATTCGGAGGCAGAGACATGGGGATGGGCAGGATGGGAGGTAAACCTTTTTCTCCTTCTCTTCTCCTCTTCTTTCCGTCTCCTTTTTCTCTTCTCCTCCTCTTCTCGTTTTCCTTCTCTTTTTCTTCTCCTCCTCCTCTCTTTCTCCTCATGAATAAACTGGTCCATCAAAATGTACAGAAGCTCATCCGAAGTTGTGATCGGTCAGGGCAAGAACAGTAAACGCTGGCTGGTTATAGCCTTGTTTGCATATTACAGGCTTCTGCAGTATCAGTATTACCAAACCATATACAGCTCTAAAGCCTACCCCCTTTTGTTAAATGTGTGTGTTTGTGTGTGTGTATAGATATGTATCGGGCAGGTATGGGCGGAATGGACCGTGACTTTGGCCGCAGTGACATGGGAATGAACCGACCGTTTGGAGACTCATTTGGAGGACTGGGTCAGCAGAACACACTCATACACACTTTTACACAATACCATATCATTGGTCTTAAATATGTGTATAAGTCTTGAGCCACCCTCATTTCTTTATTTTCCTTCGAATCACCTTGCTGGTGCAAAAGTACTGTTTCGTTCCTGTCAAATCATCTTATCTTTGGCATATTGAGTAGATTAAAAGAAAGAAATGGGAACAAATGTTTTACTGTGACAGGCTGCAAAGTGCCTAAAGATACAAGGAGCCTAGATAAAGGAGT
>JBBPCZ010000019.1:20661925-20672910 GCA_037974445.1 Brycinus macrolepidotus | reverse complement strand
TCAGTGTATTAGTGTATGTCAGTGTATTAGTGTATGTCAGTAATACACCTGCACGTAAATCTGACCCTGACCTTTAACGTCAGTAGCCATAAAGGCTCTTTCTGCTTTTTTGCTTTTTCCCAAAAAAGTTGAAAAACATCCCACTTGTACAGATTTACCAGTTTTCAATTATGAGAACATTTGGTCCTCACAAGGAGTTAAATACACTCACATGCACACACACACTCACTCACACACACACACACACACACACACTCTGTCCCGCTCTCAGGCTGTGGTGAATAAAGGCTCTGCAGGTTGCAAAGTCCTGCAGACTCACAGAGAAAGAGCTTCTCTACAGGAGAACATTTAATAAGCACACACACTCACACACACACACGCACACTCTTTCACACACACACACACACACACACAGGGAGAAGGGAGAAGAACAGATGAAGTGTCTGATATACTGCCCGTATACAGGACTGTGTAAAGTGGTTTCTTTAGATTTTGTAGGAAAGTGGGACAGCAGGTCAGTACAGAGATTTACTGCCACATGTTCAAACGCACATGTAAATACAGAATAAACACAAAGAGGGTTTGTTTAGTTCTAATCAGCTTTAAAGTCAGTGTTTGGTCTGAGATCGTTGAGACCTGGGCTTTGGGGGAGGCTGCCATCGTGTTTTTTTTGTTCTGTCAAGGTGCTTTGACTGTATTGACAGTGTGTTTGGGATCACTAATGCTAAAAAATGAAGCCGTCACCAATCAGACACTTTCCAGCTGGTGTTGCAAGGGGCTCAAGTCTTTTGCACAGTTCTGTATGAACTTTAACAAACCCTGCACTGAAATCATGCAGAACCAGTTGAGCACTTTAACCATCAGTCAGCGTCTGAATACACCCTGCGTGTGTGTGTGTGTGTATGTATGTATGTATGTGTGTGTGTGTGTGTTCATAGTACAATAAAATAAAAACAGTGTGAGGTCCTCACTTAGTAATATGTTTCAAAAGAATCTGTCTAGACACTCTCTCTCTCTCTCTCTCTCTCTCTCTCTCTCTCTCACACACACACACACACACAAATCTGACACAGTCAAACACTGTGATTTGGTTTTATTGGGCTGCAGGTGTGACACACACACACACACACACACACACTCACTGTAATTAGTCTTGTCTGATCTGGTCTGAGCATAAGCAACTTTCAGCTCAGGAGGGTGTGTATATGTGTGTGTGTGTGTAATGAGAAGCGTGTAGAGACAGTAACTAGGTGTGTGTGTCTCTGAAGTGGTCTGGCGTCTTTCCTATGGTGGGGTTCCCCCCAACACACACACACACTCACACACACACACACACACACTCCCCCCAGGGACAGCCCAGATGAGGATACGTCATGGTGGCCTGTGCCTGGAGGCCTGCTAGAACCTTCCACACAAACACACACACACACACTGTGCGTGAGAATTAACAAATAAGCGTTTTTGCCTGCTCAGGCCTGAACCTGCACATTCCTCCTCACACACGCACACCTGAGGAGGAGAGGGGAGAGGAGAGAGGGATGGAGGAGAGAGAGGGAGAAAAGAAGGGAAAGAAGGATGGAAGAGGGGAGGAGAGGACAGAAGAAAAGAGAGGAGAGAAACAGAGAGTAGAGGAAAAAAGGAGGGGAGAGGAGGAGACAGGAGAGAGTGGCAGAGAAGGGAAAAGAAGAATGGAAGAAGGGAGGATAGAGGAGAGGAGAAAAAAGAGAAAGAGTAGAAAGGAAATAGTGAGTCGAAGGAAAAAAAAGGGAGAGGAGGACAGGGGAGAAGAACTGTTCTGGTTCTCCATGTTCTGCTCTAAGGTGAGCGAGGGATCGTTGTTGTGTGAACCAACAGCCTGTTTAATCTTCAGGTCAGGCGGCGCAACTCAGCCAGAAACTCGGGTTTAGCTTTTTATCTGAACTTCAGAGGGAAATCAAACCCAGATTCACGTTTAATCAGTTTAACTTTATCGGCTTTACTGCCGACTCGTCCTCAATAAATCAAAAACAGCAATATTTACACTCTTAAGTGTGTTCATTTTTTAAATAAAATTATTCCAGTTTTCGATTTTTAGAAAGTTTTACACACTCAAGCATTTCTACCCAACAGACTCTGTTTTCACAAAACACCTCAGGAGCAGGAGCGCTGATCTAGAGCCAGTTCCTGTGATGTCATAAATACGGAGGTATCTGGTCCCAGATCAGTCCAGCTTTGTGAACAGCCGCCTTGGTGTCGTCTGAAACGGCCTGTAGCGCTGAAGTTCAGTTCCTTTTTAACAAGTCACAGTAAGTCATACCATGTCCTAAACCACGTCCACAAGTCTGTTCCACCTTAATGAAGAGCTGTGGTTTGAGGGTCCAGAAAAGTTTTCAGTGTTAGCGGTGTTAGCCTTGTAGCTCCAGTTCCGAACTAACGAAGATAAATTTGGACCCAAACACGTCTGGGTGGAACATATGTGGCCATCTGATACTGAGCTGAACTGGTTCTTTAAGTTCAGTAATGAGGTTTTATGTATGATGTCCTGTTTCACCGTCTTTTTCTGCTTTCGCTGAATTTGGGAGCGTTTTAGAAGCTGAGTGTTGAGGTGAAGTGTAATTACACTGTTCAGTGACAAAAATGTCCTGGGAGTAACACACTCTCTCTCTCTCACACACACACACACACACACACACACACACACACACACTTTCCTCAGGCTTATAGGCTGTGATTCATGCCGTTGTCACTGCGGCTACAGGGCTACAGACAAAGCACTGGGTAATGGAGTTTGAATACACGCCACGCATACACACACACACACACACACTGTTGTTGCCCCACACCCACACACAGACACATTTCTCATTGCTAAACACACACAAACACACCAATTTCTCACTGTCTGGGGTGTGCAAGATGTTTATCACACACGGTTACACATCGTCTGCAATACCAGACACACACACACACTAAAACACAGTGATTAAGTATAAAGTCAGTGATTTGCTTGGTCTTTGTCAGCAGTTCTGATTTGAATATAGTAAATCCACACGCCCTCTACACACACCCTGCCCCACTCCCTTGTGAGTTCATGTTCCTGCTCATGTTAAAGGATCAGCTCAGCTAAACATCAGATCTCCACAGATGTTCCATCTTCTCCAGATGTGGTCGAGATGTTGTGTTCAGTCGGGTCCAAATTTATCTTGTTTAGTTCAGAACTGGAGCTACTAGGCTAACGTCACTAACACTAGAAGTCAATAGTCATCCAAATCTTTTACTGTAAACACAAACCCAAAACTTCTCTGAACTCAAACCACACACAGCTCTCGATTAAGGTGGGTCAGACTTGTGGACGTGGTTTAGGACACAGTAGGACTTACTGTGAGCTGCAAAAATGAACTGAACTAGCTGCTGTTCCTAAAGCAGGACTGATCTGGGATCATATTCCTCCGTACTTATGACGTCACAGAAACTGACTCTAGATCAGCACTCCTGCCCTTGAGGTGACTGGTGAAAACAGACCCTGTTGTGTAAAAAGGCGCCACAGCGTTCGGCTCCAGTTCATTTTTGGTTTAAGGTAATAAGTCATACTGTGTAACTAAACCACGTCCACAAGTCTGATTCACCTTAATGAAGAAAATCAGTTGAGCTCATCAAAAGCGGTTCTCTGAATTTATACGTCTTTTAATCCTTAGAACTCAGAGTGGATTAGTAAAAATCTGATTTCAACAAATAAAAACGTGCGTGTAAAACAGGTGTTTGCTCTCCTACATGCTCGTTTGCCGTTTGCTGCACTTTTGGTCGCCGCTTGGCCGCTCCCCGTCCCTTCCCCACCCTCCACGGGTTTCGCCCCCCACTTGGGGGTGGAAACTATCCTGAAAGTTCTCCTGGATTCAAATATCTTAAAATAAAATGAAAGATCCTAAAATAAAAGGTATCTGGGCCTTTTTCTTCTTTATGAGCATTTGTGTGTGACGCCGTTCTTCAAACCCCAGGAGTGGTTATCATTATTACATGTTTTTTAAATTACAATAATTTTGGCTCTACGTGACATAGGAACACCAAACAAAGCTCAACACGACGCCTGACACCTCAACACAAACCAGGGGAACTTCCATATAAGGAGTTGTTTGGCCGTATGATGATTTACTATTTGTTGTGCTGCCCAGCACGGATCTGTGATGCTCGTGTTTTACGGGTTCAACCCCAAAAATCCTGATTAAGGAGCCCAAACTTGTAGCAACTGTAACGTGTGTGTGTGTGTGTGTGTGTATGTTACTGCTCTGAGCGCGTTAGTGTTTCAGATCACTGTCACAGAGCAGATCTTATCAGCAACCAATGTGTGTGTATTTCTCTCTCTTTGTGGGGACCATATGGGGCCAGGATGATGAAAACATAAACACTGTGCGAGCATTAGGGGATATTAGACACACACACACGCTCTTACAAAAGACCATGTAACCACCACACATCAGTAGTCATTAGAGTGTGTGAGAGAGAGAGAAGCTGGTGTGTGTGTGTGTGTGTGTTTGTGAGTGAAAGGAGCTGGTGTGTGTGCATGCGAGAGCTGAGCTGGGCTGGTGGAGCAGATGTTGGCCGCTTGGCTTACAAACTGCTCTGGAAAATTTCCCGGCGATATCTGGAGAGGTTTATAAACAAGAGCGCTCTAAAAATAACGTCCGCATTCAGTGCTGCCTCACTCCTCTCACACACTCACACTCACATACACACACACACACTCTGCAGGAAAAAAAGGGTGGTGTGTGCTCAGTGGCCCCTCCTCTGAGATGTGTTTGAAGTTGGTGTGACGGGGCCTTTTTGAAGAGCTGCAGTTTAAACAGTGCTTCCGCATCTGACCCTCATCTACTGCCCCAGTCCAGTCTAGCTCAGCCAAGTCAAGTTGAGCCCTGTCTAGCCCAGCCAAGTTTAGCCCAGACCGATCTAGCTCAGCCCAGTCTAGCCTAGCCCAGCCCAGCCTAGTTCAGGCAAATCTAGCCCAGCTCAGCCTTGTCTAGCCCAGCTCTGTCTGGCCCTTCTCCACTTTTGTGTTTGCATGCAATTTAAGCATTTCAGGCGTAAATATATTAAGATTTTTGAAGCTGTTTTTTTTTTCAGGACAGGCCACAATAATTTGATAATGGTTTCTGTATTTAGTATTTGGCTACATAATATACCTTTTAGAACCCATTCAAAATTCTCCACCACTTCGGAGTTAAAGGCTTATTTTTCACTCTTTTCATTCAAACATTTTATCATAAAACCAGGAGAAAATGGCATTTGCACAAAGGACACAATGTTACCAGATTTAGAAAAATAATCTTAAACCCAGATAAAGATCAGCTAAAAACCACACAGTACCCCTCCACCCCCCATAGTGTCCCCTTTTCTTGTTTTCATTTTAAATGGCTCATAAATGATAAACTGTTGCTATAAAATAGGGTAATAAGTACTATTATGACTAATAGTACAACTGAGATAAAAAAAAAAAAACAACATTTAGGAATTGCATCCACAAAATAAACGTGAATAATAAAAGAATCTGATTTTATGTGCAGTAATATTTTATTTCAACTATACATGCCGTGTTAAAAAACAAAAATCAACAAAAATATCCTTAACAATGATGGTATTATTTACATGTTCACAGTACAGTTTTTTGCAACATATCTACACGTTAAAATACTCTGAAAAAAAGAGTCCCAGTTTTGCACAGTAATAAAAAAAATAAAATAAATTGAAAGCAGCGCAGGGGGCGGTGGGTCTGGAGCAGTTGGCTGAAATGTAAAGGCTTCATTTCAAATTGCAACAGAAAATACCGGGTTCGTATTGCAATATACAAGGCAGTGGAGCATCCGGCGGCTCGGCGAGGGCAGCTACGCTAATACAATCATTGCATGTAAACAAAACCGCTGTGCCGGGCCGGAGAACCGGACACGAGATGTCGGGTTTTCTTTTCCTCAAATCGACTGATGGAAAACAAAAGCAAGCCTCATTTGCGAAACCCCTTGTTACGGATGGATGAGCAGTCTGTCTACAATACCAGTCAAAAGTTTTACCACTTAGCCATTTATTTAATAGACTGCAGATTTTTATTCTTGTTAAACATTGGAAAGTTGTTGAGTGAACAACTGTAAATGAAAATATGTCAAATAAAACAAGTTTCCTTTATAAGATGAAAGAATCTGTAAAAGTGCAGGTCTGACTTTACTTTAAATGCACTAGTTAACTGTTTCATAACTTAATAGCTCATTAAATATCTAACACTCGTTTGGTGATCCACATTATATTTGGTGACTTTTTGTAGGTCAGTAGTGATGAATAAAATTTTGACATTTTCTGGATAAAAAAAAAAAAAGGTGAACATACTGTAAATGTACTTGTTAGCAAAGAAATGTGAGTGTATTTTTAGTACATTTCCATGAATAACATGCAAATGTGAAAACCTTTTGACTGGTAGTCTGGACACATTCTCTGACTGACCGAAAAGAAAGAAAACCCCCTTTCGCATTCCTTTGCCCCACACTGTGTGCCGTAACCATGATGGCCAAACTGGGTTAAAATAAAAAGTCGACAAGTCTTTTTAATAAGGCACAGAATACACAAACCCAGGTACACTTGCCTCGGAAATATCCATAATCATATATTTATATATTTACAGTAACGTCATTACCGGCATGACTCTGTAGGACACATTGGTAGATGTTACGATAATCGATTTAGTGGCATCTGGCTCCCTGTTCCCACAGGAGGCCTTTCAGGGGCTACGCAGGTCCCAGATGGTGAACTTAACCTGTACTGGGTGAAGTGGACACACTGTGCCTCGCCTGCTGGGTGGAATGGGCCGTGATTAGTACAGTTTTAATATAATAACTCATAGAATAAGCATGAATGAAATGTTTCGACACAGGACCAAACTTTGCAAGGGGGCTGAAACCATTTTCCCTAACAGGACAGGACAGGATTACCTTATTTGACCCGAAGGGAGGTCTGTCTTGGTCATAAAGGCTGCCTTTATGACCAGGACCTTTTAAGCCATTAAGGTTTCAATTGTCTAATTAAGGGAAATGGGGAAAGACCACAGCTCTGGCAAGTCAACAGCACTGGGGGAAAACCACAAATCCGATTTGTGAAGCGATGGCTTGTGAAATGCTGTTTGAGTCTACAGGCTTGGCTGTATCTCCAAAGGCCCAACTGGGACGAGACAAAATGCAGTGTTGGACCAACAGGATGGAACACAGAATCGAACCAGCCGGGGGTTGGCAGGGAAGGGGGGAGGGGCTCAGGCTGAGCCGATCAATGCACAGGCACCCGAAACGCACAATTTTCATCTGTCCCAGTAGCAGCAAAAAGTAAGTCTTTTTTATTTGTAATTTTTTAAGATCTTACTCAGTGAGTTTAAAAAAAAAAAAACATTGTCCAAGTAGGCACCCTGGACACCTCCTCTGCACACAGAAACGGTTTGATTAATATCTGCCTCTACGGCGCCATGCACACACACACGCGCGCGCACACACACGCCAAGTGTGATGTTAACGCACCCTGAAGTGGGTTTTTAGTTTTATGACGGTAATGACTGCAGCTGGAGAGAATCCAGCTGTAAGTGCATCCTTTTGTGTGAGCGCCAAATGTGGACTGGTTAACCCCAGAGGCTAGTCCTCCAAAAATAAAAACGGCAAGTCTCTGTCCCTCCCTCAGATGCAGCTAAAAGCATAAAGCATGTTCTCTCGCACGAACGTGCCTCATCGTTTTGTCCTCTTTAGAACAGTTTTTGCCTGATGCACGCCGCCCCCTCCCTCCGACGGCCTCGTTTCTGCTCAGTTTGCATCGAGCGGGACACTGCAGGGCGGTGCAGACGGGCAAGGAGGCTTTCTTCAAGTATTCCCATGACTTTAGAGTCCACCACTGCTGCACCCAGGACTTCTGACCTCAGGCGACCCTGCCGCCTCGAAGGTCAGAGACTTCCATCACTTGTCATTCAAATTTTTGCATGGCATCGAGAAAAGTTAACAAGAGCCAGCATTTCCTTTCCAAAGCTCTGCCGTGCTTTACCCAGGCAACCAGGTACGCCCACGTTCAGACCCTCCTAGGCCGATAAGCTTATTTTCGTTACTTCCAGTGTCCTGTTCATGGAGTATCCGGCCTTTTGCAAAAGCATTCAGCAAGAGAACATCCATGAACGTTCACGTTTGGACCCTTATCAGGCCGAAAGGCTTATTTTATTTAACTTCCAGTGTCCTGTTCGCTTTGTTAAACGGCCCACAAAGAAGTAGGCCTATCAGTAGCTGTATTTGTTCACAACCCTCATTTGAGCACCCTGTGGCACAAAGCTGTTAGGTTTGGGCGGCACATCGGGTTTTAGTGAAGCTGTCCGTTTGACGCTGGTCCGTGGCAGAGAGCCATGCCCGCTGTAGCTGCTCTGCCGGGACACTGAGGGCGTCATGGCCATTGTCACCCCATGTGAGTCCAGTCTAGAGGGTGGTGTGGGTGGCACGTAACCACCCCTGCTGAAACTGGGCTGGCGGGTCACCATCACCCCATTGGGTGAGTGTAACCCTTTGGGTGGAGATGAGATTGAGTGGCGCTGAGAGGATCCCCGGTGGTACCTTTGCCTCTCCAGTGTACCACCTGATTGCCCAGTGGGTGATGTGGGTGTGGAGGGCACGTCCACCCGCTTGGTTGGGCTGTTTCTGGGAAGTGAGGAGGACGGAGAGTACAGAGATGCCTCCCGGCTTGGGACCTTGGGCGGGATTTCTGCTACGTTGCCCAAAGGTTCCAGCATCAAGTGTTGCCGAGGACGTGGCACCTCAACCATGATGCCCTTGGTAGGATTGGGGTTGCTGTTACTCTCATTTAGGTGCTTCAGAAGGTCATTTAGTGTGTTCCTGGCGTCCACCGAACGTCGTTGTTCCTTGCGGCTGGACTTGGAGCCATGATGTTCAGCGTTCTGGACCTTCTTCTCTGGCCGGGAACCATCGGGACTGGATGTTCGATGCTCATGTGTTGCATTGGGAAGCACCACAGCACTCGGGATTTGATGGTTCCCAATAGCAGGGTGTGTAGGAGAGTTTGACGGAAGGTACTGCGGACTTTTGGGCATACCATCCTTGCGCCCAAGCTTCCCCTGGGGCCTCTCCCACTGGTTCTTGACTGGCTGCAAGGACTTCTGCTGAAGCACAGGTGTGGACTCTGGAGTGGGCAAAGCAGTCAGGTCTGGATTCTGCCCATTGAGAATCATGGTCTTAGTGTCCGGCGATGGTGGTACCTCTTTACCGCCACTGAGCAGGCTGGAGTAGAGCTTGGGTGTATCCATCGGATGCGGGTACTCCTTCACCGGGCTTTCGAAGAGGCCGTTGAGCTTGGCGAAGCTTCCTGTGGAATCTGTGCATGACTGTGCTGACTCTGCATCCTTGTGGATCTTGCGGGGTTTGCGCAGGAACGCGTCGCGGTAGCAGTAGACGACCATCCCGGCGATCAGCGCCCCCATGAGGAAGGCCCCAAAAACACACGTGATGAGGATGTTCATGTGGACCATCTGGTTGGAATCACCCGACCGAATCTCCCACACACCTGAAACACACATACAGCCCAGGAACATGTTAGCTCTCACTCATAAGCACCTTCCACTCTGCTTCCTGCTGACATTCCAGCAGAAAGGTAGAATCTGCTCCCCCTTTCCCCTGTAGGTATTCTGTCATTTAAAGGAATTTCAGTCTTGATAACTGGCAATCTGAGCATTTTACAAGCCTACTAAAGCATTTTTGTTTTTTTCTCATGAGAAGAAGACTCATTTTACATACAAAGGAAATAAGAGTGGATAGGCTAGTGGCTAAAGATTATATTAGTGAAGACACTGTCCATTCAGCCGCTAAAAGGTTTCAAGAATTTTTGTGGCATGCCTATAAATAAAGGTGGTTAGTGATTTTGTTGGATTGAGTTGAGAGTTTTCCTGTTCTAGCCCAGATAACCGAGATCATATCGAGAGGAAAAGTTCATCAGGGTCTGTTAGTATCCGCAGGCATTCGAAAGTGTTAGTACGCCTTTAATCGTGCGTTGGAATGAAACGCTGTAACAGTGGTGGTCAAGGCCTTTGGGAGGATTTCCTAAAACCCCAAAAAAACCAAAAGAAAATAAAAAGAAAACTATACAGAGAAGAACGAAGGAAAGTAGAAAGAGAAGGAGACCAAAACCGAAAGTAATTCTCAGATGTTAAAAAAGAAAGCCTTATACAAGGAGATACAAAAAAGAATGTCTTGCAGTGATGAATGGGAAATAAAGCTCATGTTAACCAAAGCTGTTTGATGAAGAATAAACAACAACAAAACTGAAAGAAAAAGAAGAAGAAACACGCTGCCATGTGAGCTGACGGGATCTGAGCACAGCTGCTAGCGTCATCTTACTGAGCTTGGAAAACGAAATTTCGAGCACATGGTTGGCTTAGCTTAGCTAATACCCCATGGGTGATGGATCTTTGATGCTTCAGAGAGTGACCTCTCTCTCTCTCTCTCTCTCTCTCTCTCTCTCTCTCAGATGACTGCTAGCAGCAACTACGCCGCAGGTCAAAGGTCTGGGGATGTTTAGCTTTTCAGAAAGAATTAGCAAGTTTACTTTTTCAGCAACTTAAACAACCAGGCCTGTGAGAAAAGAAATACCACACAGAACAATCATGACGATAATAAAAAATACTTGAAAGGAGCCATTCTTTGCCATTCCAATGCCATTCAGGCATTCCTGCAGATACAGATGCCAATTTTTGAAGAACATGTACAGTACTGTGCCAAAGTCTTGAGCCCCTCCCCCATTTCTTCATATTTTTAAATCACCTTGTCGGTGCAAAATACTATTTTATTCCTCTCAAACTGTCTTATCTTTAACAAACTGAGTAGATTAAATGAAAGAAATTGGAACACACATTTTACTGCAACAGGCTGTAAAGTGCCTAAAGATACAAGGTGCATAGATAAAGGAGTTCCAACCACTCAGCATTCAGCACCACCAGTATACTGATC
>JBBPCZ010000019.1:20650817-20661825 GCA_037974445.1 Brycinus macrolepidotus | reverse complement strand
GTAGGTCACTGTGTGGCTTAACAAACAAAAAACATTCCTCTGAAACTGGTCAGGTTCAGAGACTGGACTGAAAATGAAAGTCTTTGAAAGTCCTTCAGAAAGTCTGGAAAACTGTTACTCAAGACCACATTAAAAATACAAAAAAGTCTGGATACAAAGAAATGAGGGGTGGCCCAAGACGCAGTACTTAGTTTTTTTTTTTAGTTACAGTCACAGACATTCTTGTGTGTGATATTCTCCTCAAATTAAACCTGCTTTGTGATGTTAGGTTATTGCAGTAAAGACATTCTGAAAAGCTCAGCATTGCCAAACTGTTGGACAGGCAGCGTATTACCCAGATTTCCATGCAGCAGTGCAGCACTGCTCCCATGTAAGGCCTTACCCTCCAGCACCCCCGGGAACGATAGGGGGGTGTCTGGTTCTCCTCCGAGAACAAATTTCCGTGAGCCAAAGAGTGTGGGAGGCAGAGAGGGTACGGTTTGGGGTGATTCTACGGGGCCTGAGGCGGCAGACGGCGTGACCGACGGTGCTGGTAACTCCATGTCTGTGGCGACAAACACATTATTCACAAATGGGACAGGCGGCAGGCACAGCACAGCGCTCGCAGGGTCGGACCCCCAGCACAGGGACCCGACACTGGCTTCCTTAAATAGTTCTGCTAAAAATCTCAAATCAAAGCTTCCCCCAAATGCAGTTGTTCGGCTGAGACATGTCTGGTGTCTGAAGTTTGCTTCAAGGCTACAAGGCTAATGTAACTTGCTATGTAAGCTACCCCAGCAGTTAGTTGCCCTGGATGACATACTGTTGGTCTAGGGCTGCACAATACATCGTCTGCTAATTGTTACTGCGATATCTGTCCATGCAATACTGATACTGAAGAAACCTGCAATATGCAAATGAGCCTCTGACCAGTCACAGTGTTTGACAACCACAGCTCCAGGTGAGTTACTGGGCGTTCTGAAGAGTTGAGGTCTTCATGTAATCCAACAATTTTTAATCATAAAAGCTGTTGCTACATGAATGGGCGGGGCTAAAGTGCTGTAGCCAGAATAAGGAGATAGATTTAAATGTTTTGTGACATCACATAAACTGTAAATTGGCTGTTTTTGTACCTTATTTGGGCTGTATGGATGGGACGAGTAAATATACCATTTGAAGCAATATTTACAGACTTCTTAATTCTAGAAAACTGATGATATGGGCCATTTAATATCTTGAAAGGCATAACAATCACAATATGAAGCAGTAAACTCACAATACTGATATTTTGTCCATATTGTGCTGCTCTACTGTTGACTATAAAACCATATAGACAAGACTATTCCAGCTACCTTTAGCCTCTTAGCTCCAGTGTTGGCAAACTTCAGATGCCAAACAGGTCTCAGCTGAACGGCTACATCAGAGGTTGGGGCAGGGATTTTCAATTTTTTGCAGAACTATTGCGTTCTATAACTACTTTTAGGAAGCTGCTATGTTGCTATGCTAACAAAAGCCTGATCAGGTTCCGACAGGACATGAATCTCTGAGACACAATACCGGCTGAAAGGGGGAGATGGAGGGAATAGCCTCCAGAAAACAGGAAAATTGAGGAGTGGGGAGGGTGTGGGTGAGAGGCCCAGTGATGACAGGTCATGCAAGGGATGAAAACAGGTGGAAAGAAAGAACGATGAAGTAGCGACAGGTGAGAGATGTTTAAAGATTCTTTAGCCTGAAGAACCAAAGCCCTGGAGATGGTAGAGGTGGTGAAGAAGAAGATGAAGATGAAGATGAAGATGATGAAGAAGCGGTGTGGTGAGGGGATTAAATGGCAACGGTGCAGGACGCAGAGCGAGAGAATGCTGAACTCAAGGAAAGAAAACATTGGAGTAAAGGAAACTGACCAGACGTTGGGTCGCCATATGATTTGAAACCTGGCGCTGAAGCAGTAGTCAAAAACTCTAAAGGAATTAAAGGAACAAGAAATCAGCATAAAATAAGGAAAATAAAAACTCAAAAAAAGAAAAGCCCTACGATTCATAATGTTCATAAAGAAATAATGTGACAGACTGCGGCTGATCTCCAGCCCCGCCCCTCTGGAGCTGCTGCAGTGGACAGGGCTCGGATGCTCCACATCAGCATTAGCAACGTGTGGCAGTAAGTGTGTGTGTTTGTGTGTGTGTGTCAACGCAGTGCACAGTTACTATGAGCTACCGGCTGCAGTATTGAGAAAAAAAAAAACACCAAACTCACCATGACAATCGCCAAGACCCGCTGTGTTCCCAAACTCAACATCCTGCTCAAAACCAGACCTGAGCGAGAGAGAGAAAGAGAGGGGGAGATGAGTGTCCTGCACACTGACCTCTGTTTATTCATTAAGAACAAAGCTGTAAAACAGTGAACACATTCATTCATTAACAACAGGGCTGTGTGTGTACGTGTGTGTGTGTGTGTGTGTGTGTGTGTGAGAACCTACTGCATGGCTGCTGGAATTCTCTCACAGGCTCCATGGGGCATCCATCCACAGTACGGATCTCTGGAGGCAATACACGCCCTGAAACACAAACACACACACACACACACACTTTAAGACAACCTGTAACACACCCTGCAGCACACACAGACACACTGTAACAAACTGTAACACACACACAGTAACACACTGTAACATGACCTGAAACACACAAACCGTAACATGACCTGCAACACACACACACACATAACACAACCTGTAACACACTCTGCAACACAACCCGAAGCACACACATACAAACTGTAACACAATGTGTAACACGCACACTTATACTGTAACACAATCTGCAACACACACACACACACACACACACACACTGTAGCATAACCTGCAACACACACAAACTGTAGGACAACCTGTAACACAGTAGAACATCACCCACTGTGTGTGTTCAGTGGTTGGAAATGGTGTTTTGGTGTGTGTTAGTGTTGTGTAAGTTCTACTGGAGGTGTTTATGTAAACAGTTTAATGATGGTAAATATAAAGCCTTTGATCCATGCAGATGACTGATGAGCTTTACATAACCCTGTCTTGTCCTGTGTGTGTGTGTGTGTGTGTGTGTGTGTGTGTTTCACTCACTTGTGGCAGGTTCGGTGTCTCTCACAGCGGCTCAGTGGAATCCGCACCACACAGCTAGAAAACGCCACGAACAGTGTGTGTGTGTCTTTATCCAGGTGGAAGGACAGAATCTGCCGGTCGTCCTCATTACTGGACAAACACCTGCAGAGAGAGAGACAGAGACAGAGAGAGAGAGACGGAGAGAGAGAGAGGGACAGCGAGACAGAGAGAGAGGGAGAGAGAGAGAGAGAAAGAGTGTTAATCACGCTGTCAAGACTGTCACTCTGTGCACAGCGGCACAGAACACACTTTTGATTAAAACACATTTCTTTTTGTTTCTTAATCACTACGATGGCAGGAACTCTGAATGAATACATAAATAATATGAATTAATAAAACATGCATAACAATAACAATACAGTGTTCGTTTTAAGAAGAAAGTGTAATTTGGCAGCAGTTTATTTTCTAGGGTGTTGCTATGTGGTTTCAGTGGTATCCCATGTCGTTGCTGGGGTGTTTCTAAGTGGCTGGTATAGGATCTCAGGTGATTGCTAGGGTGCTGCATAAAAAAGAATAAAAATGAAAAAAATGAAAAACAGGGAGTCAGGGCCTGCGAGTCGGAGAGCAGTGTGGCTATGGGTGAGAGGGACCGATCCTGCTGAAAGTGGTGTTTATGCGGAGAGTAGAGAGAGATAAAAATATATAGACAGAAGGGAAAGACTGAAAAGCTGGTCTTACTTGGCCTGGTTGAAGACATCAATCTCCTCCAGCAGGACACTCTCGTTGAGTGACAGCGCTGTTGTTTTCGCAAGGACCTTCAAGACCACGCCGCCCTCGGAGCCAATAAACACCACCGTGTAGTTCTTAAAGGGGCCAGCGGCGTTGTCTACCGCCAGAGTGGTCAGTCTGTACCTGCAAAACATTACAATATTAAAGCAACCTGAAGCTGCTGAAGCCTCCATGTTCACTGATCTTCACTCGCTTATGTGGTTCAGACTAATCACTTCCAGAAAAAATGATTATATGAATAATCACTTCCTGAAAAGTGATTATATAGGCCCTTTAAAATATTGAAAAGAACTGCAACAGCAATATGTAACAGTAAAATCACAATACTGATAATTTGTCCATATCATGCGTCTCTTTTTCTCTGTACGCTGTGCCACTATGCTACGGCTGCCGTCGGTCCACTCAAGTGTCCCTAAGGCATTCTTAGAAAGGTCAATAGGTCGGGTCATGGCTTGGAGAGCTGATGTAATTTTAGTAAATTTGGGTTCTGACCGGACTCTGGTCTTGGTGAACCATGGCTCGTCTCCTACAGAGGGAACGGCGGCGTCCATCAGCGGGTGAGACTTAATGAACAGCAGTGTCTCATCCGGGAACTCGACGGAGCTTTTGTAGGCCTCTGCTGATCCGTGACCTGCACAGCAGCCTGGCCTGGACACACACACATACACACACACAGACACTCCGTCACACTCGGCAGGAACAGCACAAAACACACCTACAGGCACCTGTAAACGAACCCCCCGCTTACATACAGCTGCTGCACGCACCCCGTTAAATATGCAACGTGTCTAATTATCCCTGATTAATTATTTAGCCGTGAGCAATTAGTGTGGCTCACCTGGGCTTGGGCAGCTTCTCCTCAGGGAAGGGCGTCCAGACGGAATCGGGGGTTTTCTGCTCCTTAAAGCGTCCGCGGAAAGCATTCTCAATGTCCGGCATGGAGAAGGCGCACACTGCCGAGCCTGGGATACTGAAGGGGGATCAGAAATTTATCCCACCACACTGATTCATCACTGATTCCTTCATTTAAGCTGGAATAAATTTGGCTAACGTGCTAGTTTTGAAATAAAGGTGATTCTTTTTAGTGATGATCACTGAAGGTTTTTCCCAAATAACAAATCGTTGAGGCCAATAACCATCTACAGACCTTCTAACAACTAATCATATAACAACACCTTCCTGTCTCTCTTAACTCAAAGTATCCAAATCTGAGCAAATTAGCTAATCCTCAATGAGTTCAGCGGCTAGCACGTAAAGTTTTCCATTGTAAACATTAAGCTAAATTTAACAGTTAGTTTCTGCACTGACAGTTAGTGCACAGTTCTTCACTACCGACCAGAGGTTTGGGCCCACCCTCAGAATAAAAAAAAACAAACAAAAAAAAATGTCATTACAAGAAAACATTAGAAACATGTAAAACAAATGTAACTGACTGGTTTTAAAAGTGTAACAATATATGTGAAGTTTAATGGATGCAAAAGTTTATGCATGAGTTTCATCAAACTAACCCCCATTGCCTTTATCACAGCAGCACAGATTCACCACATCCTTTCAAGCAATTTTCGGAAATAACTTGTGTCCAAACCCTCCCAGCACCTTTTCAAGCCTGCAAATAGTTCTGTCTCATACTGGACGCTCATTTGGAACTCATTTTGGGTTCAGCTCATCCCTGCAGCTCAGTGGGAGAAAGATCTGGAGGCTGGGGAGGCCAAGACATCGTTCTCTAAACTTTCTGGACTGGATATAATTTTGGCACAAGTCTGAAGAATGATTGGGATCATTGTCCTGTTGAAGAATCACATTTTGATCCATAAACCAGGAGGAATTGTGTGATGTTGAAGACTTGAGTAATACTTTTCTTTTTTTCATGATCAACACAAACTGAATGTCAGTCACTAAAGACAGACCTGATATGTCTCTTTAAAACCAAGAGTTTATACCGTTGTGGCTAAATGTGTTACTAGTCTATAGAATATTGAATACCAGTCAGTTACATTAGTTTTAAGTATTTCTAATGTCTTCTTGTAAAGATGTTTATTTTTTTTAAATAATTGGGTCCAAACTCCTGGCCTGTGTAATAATAAGGACACCCTCTTAAACCAGCCCGAAATGATCACTGAGAAGGTGGTCAGCTCAGTTTAGGTGCTGGATGAGGTGTGTTTACCTGTTCAGCTGTGTTGTAAACACGCCCACGACAGACGGCACCCCGTTGATGTCGATGATGTCTGTGATGGCCTGAAGGACGTCGAAGTAGAAGAAGGACTCTCCGGGTACGGAACAGTTCAGCCGCGCTTTCACGAACGACGTCCAGTGCTTCTCCAGAACACGCTGAGAACCTCCGATATCGTTCTTGCAGATGCGAGCGACCCTGGAGTACACAGCCTTTAGAGAGAGAGAGAGAGAGATACAGCATATTTTAATATATTTTATTACAGAATACAGAAAACAAGCTGCTTTACAGGTCAGCAAGGATAGATGGGAGATGAGGGCTCTGTTTCCTGCACATCGCTCGCAGTTGGTGCGTCAGCTGTTGGAACGCAGCCTGAGTTTAGTGTGATTTAGTTACTGATGGACTGTCAGATGTATAAAAGTGTAAATATAAAACTCTGAGTGTAAAGACGACGGCGTATCGACTGTAATCCTGAATCTCTATTAACCTGCAGTGTTGCTCAGCAGCTAGAAGTGTTAAAATGCTCAGTGTGGAACGTTCCAGATCACACTGGTATGGCGCTGCGCTTTAACGGAAAGTAGCCAGACGGAAGGATTCATATTAAAGAAGATAATTCAGCCCTATAGAGGTGAGGTGGTGTGTAAATGCTTGGAGTGATGAATTAGTCGGGTGTAAAAGTGCTTTAATAATTAAGCCCCAAGAATCACCGCCTGGCCGCAGGTGTGGAACTCCGCCGCCGACAGGCTGAAATATTCATCAGCATTAGCAGGTTTCACACTACGCCGCTGAATGCGCAGACAGACACACACATACACACTGAGTGGCCCCGCCTCTTGTAAAGTGACGACAAAATGAAATTGCTTGCCCTGTGCCACGTCATACATAGGAAACACTGATTCTATTAATCACACATAGCTTGTTATTATTGATGATGATGATAATTATTTATTTATTAGTATTATTATTATTATTGTTGTTGTTGTTGCTGCTGTTTTTGTTGTTGTTGATGAAGTTAATTGCTGGTTGTTTTACTTCAGTCATGCTGATTAATGTTCCTCACTGGACTGAATGGGACATAGTTTCTCCAACCTGGCAACAGTGGAGCACACTAGTGGGTGGAGTCTGGAGCAGGGGGTGGGGCTTGGTGTGATACATACCTTCCCCAGGTTGTTGTGTTCCGTCGCAATCTCTCGGAGGAAGAAATAAACATGATTCCCGTAATCCACCGCATGCAGGAAGTGTGGCTCTGAGAGGGGGGGGGGAGAGAGGGAGAGAGAGAGAAGAAAGAAAGAGAGAAGAAAGAAAGAGTGAGAAAAAGGGGGAGAGGGAGAGAGATAAGGAAGAAAGAGAGAGAGAAAAAGCCAGGGAGAGAGTATTATCAGGACTGACCGGATCTAAATGTTTGATGCACGTTTATGGGTCTGAGTGCTGACCCAGATTGTTGGATAGGTGTTTGTGTGTGTGTGTGTGTGTGTGTGTGTGTGTGTGTGTGTGTGTGTGTGTTACCTTTTAACCATTTGGAGTCGTATTTGATGGTCCGGAGAGCTGATCCGTCTCCCATACTGCGGTATATCACTGCATCACTCGCCAGGAAATCCGCTACTGTAGCAGAATACAGCTTCCCATCTAACACACACACACACACACACACACACACACACAGTGACATTAGATCACAGGCTCGGCCTCGATGTGAAAACACTTAACAGGCCCTTTACTGTCCCCCCACCCACCCTCACCTCTCTCTTCTTTCTGTCATTTCTTATTGTTCTTCCTTTTTTTCCTCTTTTCTTTCTTTCCTTCCTTCCTTCTTTCTTTTTTCTTCACTCCCCTATTATCTTTTAATTTTAGCACTCTATCCAAAGAAATACTACTTTATGATGGTTATACTTTATTGCCTTGCGAGTGCTGTTCTTCCCCCCTGAAATGCAAATCTAGTTCATAATATAAGCATACTGTGATAATAATAATAATAAAATAATAATAATAATAATAATAAGTTTATTATCATTTATTCACTTACAGAGTTGTGTTTTCATTACCCTGCATTTGTGACATTTATTAACATACTTCATCAGTGATTTGGAAAAATACTGTGATAATAAATTTAGGTCATAAGGGGTTCCATCGTTAATATTTAATTAACTGAGCATTTATTATTTATATTTTATTACTTATAATAATGTAATTTAATAAACATTTATTCCACAAGCATAATGATGGGGACACATACACAGATCTGAACACGCTGCACTTTTTCCTCAAATAAAACACACACACAGACACAGACACATGCACACTTTTCCACTTCTTCTGAATGGCACTAATTCAGGGCTCTTAAACATCCACACTGCGCAGGGAGGAGGTGGTGTGTTTGTGTGGCCGTGCCAGGATGTGTGTGTGCAAGAGAAAGAGAGAGAAAGATGGTGATTTATGTGTGAGATGAAGCTCAACTTTAATATTTTCCCAAAAAAACCTTCCACAAAGCCTAAGAGAGTCATTCATCACCCGGCTTATTACAAACACACACACACAGACACACACAGACACACACAGACACACACTTACCCGCAAACAGGGCAACGTTGGTCTGCTTGGCATCAAACGGGCATCGGGCCAACCCACTGATCTCTTCACCATCAAACTCCAGATTATCCAGCTGAGAGAGAGAGGGGGGAGACAGAGAAAGAGAGGGAGAGAGGGAGAGAGAGAAAGTGAAAAAGAAAGAAATAGAGATTGAATGGAAAAAGCAGGTAAAAGGGAGAGGGAAAGGGAGAGGGGAGGGAGAAAGAGAGCGAAAGAAGAAAAATAGAGACAGTGAGAATGGAAAAGTGGTAAAAGGGAAAGAGGGTGTATTGTTATCTTTTGTGAACAGTGAAAGTACAGCTGTAGCTCTCACACACACACAGACACACACACAATAGGGCCTTAACACATACGGTGCAACAGCACAATACAGAAGCACAGAGAGAAAGAACGAGAGAGAGTGAGAGATGATGTGTGTGTTTAAACTTTATTTTATCTACACAAAAACAGTCTGTTAGCTTACTCATCTGTTTATGATGTTAGTACTTAGTACTATTGTTATTATTTATGTTTTGGTAAAGACAGTAAGTGCATTTAGCTGGTAGTGTTTGTGTGTGAGTGTGTGTGTGTTTGTGTGTCTGTGTGTGAGTGAGTGTGTGTTTGTGTGTGAGTGTGTGTGTAGTTACCCTGTAGTAACGGCACATAGGGTTGAAGCCGTTTGTGCCGCAGATGAAAACAAGATCATCATTTCTGGGAACCAGAACTTTAATGAAGTTATGGCACTCGTCCTGAGAGAGAGAGAGAGAGAGAGAGAGAGAGAGAGGGAGAGAGACATAGAGAGAGGAAAAGAGAGAGGGAGGGAGAGAGAGAGGGATGCTTACAGTGCTGCACTGTGAATCAGGTTGTGTTCTGTTGCCTGTTAAAGGTCAGTTAAGGTCACTCACTCTGTGTTTTCCCTTCATGGCGCAGGTCTCTCGGTCCGCCTGCCCCGACCTCCACGTCAGCTTCTGCAACGACACAGCCACATGACACACACGCCATTTACGTTTAAGAATCTGACTCTTAAAGCCACAGACAAATAAAAACTGATAAAGACTTGCTTTGCAATAACGAGTGGGACAAACTCACCCTGTAGGGAATGATCTCATTCCTGTATGACTCCCTCAGACTCACCAAGTACACCTGATCCCTGTTCATGAAGAACAGAGGAGAAATTAGGAAGAGAGAGGGAGAGGGAGGGAGGGAGAGGGAGAGAGAGAGAGAGAGAGAGAGAGACAGAGAGAGAGAGTTAGTTTGCCCAGTTTGGCCACTGATGGAGGTCACACTGTCCTTTCACTCATCAAAGTTCTCACACTGAGAGCAGAGATCCAGACATCCTGCAGTTCATTTTCCTACAAACTGAGTGGGAGAGGGTTGGGAACATGCCCCTCTCCTGGCCCTCTCCTAACACCCCCCCCCCCGACCCCACAACAGCTGGGAAATATGATAATTTGTGACTCACAATGGTGACTTTTATATTATTTAAAATGTGAGTTGTCACATTATGTGACTTGTATGTGACTTATTTATGACATAGATGGCTTAAAGTATGTCACATTGTGCGGCATAGATGACTTAAAATGTCACTTCGTATTATGTGACTTATATGTGACTTAAAATATGTAATCTTATGTGACTTATTTATGACTTATATGACTTTATATGATGACATATATGAGGTAAACTATGGTTCAGCACATTATGTGACATGTGATGTATACATATATACACATACCTTAAAATATTAGTCAAGGCACATTATGTGACACGTGTGACATATATGACATAAAATATAAGGTACGGCATATTATGTGACTCATATATGACTTAAATGTGACTTTATGTGCCATATATGACAAAATATAAGTTATGTAACATTCTGTGACATTCATATTTCAAGACATATGTAAGTCATATGTGACACAAACTTAAAAGTATGTCATGTTACAGCAGGTTCTCCAGTAGCCTGGTAGGTGGTTGGTGTTTTACCTGCCCGCGATGAAGAGCGTGTCCTGTATCTTCGTCATCAGCTGAAAGTCCAGCCGGTGCTGCGATTCGTTTCCGGACGGCCGACCCCGGAACACCGGATACTGACGGGAGTCTGGAAAACACCACGCAATTCCTCAGGACAGCGGTTCTAGATACCTGAGCTATAGCCACAGCTGTACTGCAGGGTACTGGCCACGTTAGCTGCAGTTGCATTGCAGGGTATTGAGCAGCTGTGTCAGTAGTGCTGGGTATTGAGTAGCTGTGTCAGTAGTGCAGGGTATTGAGTAGCTGTGTCAGTAGTGCAGGGTATTGAGTAGCTGTGTCAGTCGTGCTGGGTACTGATTAGCTCCATCAGTAGTGCTGGGTATTGAGTAGCTGTGTCAGTAGTGCAGGGTATTGAGTAGCTGTGTCAGTAGTGCAGGGTATTG
>JBBPCZ010000019.1:20593930-20626820 GCA_037974445.1 Brycinus macrolepidotus | reverse complement strand
TTTACAGGTATGAAGAACAAATATGGACTACTAAAGCACTGATGTACGTCGCTCTGGATAAGAGCGTCTGCTAAATGCCGTAAACGTAAACGTATAGTTCCCTGGCTTGCAGCCAAGTCAAACTCCGCCACCACACATAAAATGTCTGATAGCCCAGTGTCTCTCTCTGTCTTTCTCTCTCTCTCTCTCTCTCTCTTACACACACATACACACACACACACATACAAGTACTAGCTGCCCAGTTCTGATCAAATAAAAAACAATAATAAATAAAAAAATCTTAACACTCCAGTGTGTTTTCTATCTGAGCAGGCCAGTGAAAAAGAAACAGAGGCTTTGACCAAGGAGCTCCTGGTCAAAAAACATGCCTACTCCATCACAGGGGCCGAAGAGGTCAGTCACTCAACTTTCACACTAAGTCTGTGCATGCTTGCTCAAATACACTTGCACTTCAGTATGCCCTGGTGAAAACATCCTTATACTTGCACAAAAACACTAAGGTTTCCACTAGAAAACTACAACAGATTAATAGGGATTTCTTTCTCAAAGACCCTCCCTAGGGCTGCTGCACAGAACACAACAAATGGTACTGTTTCCTAACTAGTAACCACTAGCGTGGTGGGGTTGCTAGCAAAAAAACACTAGCTTGGGAGGAGTTCCTAGCTAGAAGACATTGTTTGATGGTGTTCCTAGTTAGAAACCACAAGCTTGATGGAGTTCCTACATAGAAATCACTAGCTTGATGAAGTTCCTGGCCAGAAACCACTAGCTTGATGGAGTTCATAGATGGTAACCGCTAGCCTGGTGGAGTTCCTGGCCAGAAACCATTAGCTTTATGGAGTTCCTAGATGGTAACCTCTAGCTTGGTGGAGTTCCTGGCCAGAAACCACTAGCTTTATGGAGTTCCTAGATGGTAACCTCTAGCTTTGTGGAGAAACCTGGTTAGAAACCACTAGTAGCTTTTCCTGAAAGTTGCCTAAAAATCCTTGTGTCAGTTGGACAAAACATGCAGTACATATCCTTATGATATCATCATGATAATTGTAGTCATAATTGTAGTAATTCTAGGATGCATTTTGATTGTAGTCGTCAAAATGCATCCACTGAGCAGTGAACTCTTCTAAAAAAGTTTATCTTTGACTCAAAGCTGAAGCTGTGTATATGTAGGGGGTTGACGCTCTACTGCACTTCTGAGCATCATCTTTAGATGATGATCCTCTCTGCTTGTAGGTCCATGTGGGTGGACATCAGGTGCAGCTGGTGCGCCTCAGAAACCCTTGGGGTCACAAGGAGTGGAATGGTGCTTGGAGTGATAAGTATGTGCATTGGCTAACCACAAATCTCAGTGAATGACACTGATACTGAAATAATGACAATATTGGATAAAACATTTTTATCATCCCCAGTTCAAAGGAGTGGAACCATGTCCTGCCTCAGGAGAAGGCCAAACTCAACCACTCTGCAGATGACGGAGAGTTCTGGTTAGCCTAGTTACTTGTTTGCATTTCTCTCTCTTTGTGCCTATAATTTTGATTTTCATTGTCTGTCCCTCAGGATGGCGTATTCAGACTTTGTGAAGCGTTACTCAAAGGTGGAGATCTGTAACCTGACTCCAGATGTTCTGAGCAGTGATCACACTGGCCACTGGGAACTTCAGGAGTTTGAGGGCAGCTGGAAACCTGGCATGAATTCTGGTGGATCCAATAAAAACACAGGTACTCCTCAGGGTTCAAACTGAGGGTAAGCCACCAGCCACTGTTTGTCAGGTCAAGGCTTCATTAAGAAAAAGTTCAAGTTCAAGTTCAAGTTCAAGTTTATTTATATAGCACATTATCATACACAGAGGGTCATTAAATGAGCTTTACAGAAATGGAAAATAAAATAAGAATGAATAAATATATGATAGAATAAAATAAGACAAAATAATGAGATTATCTAAAAAAAAATTAAAAGTGCAGTAAAAGTGCAAATATTTAAAAGAAGGCAGAGAAGAATAGTGCAGTTTTTAGTAGCTTTTTAAACCTGGCTACAGTTGGTGCAGATCTGATAGTAATGGGCAATTTGTTCCAGCAGCGTAATGACTAAATGCCATTTCACCATGTTTAGTTTCAGACTTACACGGTTTAGTTTCAGAACAGTGTAAGTGAAGGGTGCTGGACATGATTTTAGCGATGTAGACATCAGGGCCTTTTAATGATTTTTGAGACCTAAAAAGTCCAACACTCAAATGAACAAATGAAGTCAGAACCTAACCAGTGAAGAACAGAAGTTGACTCAAAAATGAGCAGTCTGTAATTGTACCTCTATAGCGTAATTAATTATAAGGCAGGCAGAGTAAGTTCTAATATTGTTGATGGTGTGTATCTATGCTATATTTCTGCAGCTTCATTCAGCATAAACCCCCAGTTTGTGATAAACCTGGAACACAAGGGCCAGGGCGGTGTGCACAGCTGCTTCGTTCTTGTGGGTCTGATGCAGAAAGACATCCACAAGGAGAAGCAGCTTGGTCATGACTTCAACAACATTTGCTTTTCTGTCTATTCGGTAAGACATTACGCCATTTCTATGAAGCAGTAGGACTGCAATATCAATAAATTAATGGAAAAGGTAAAAAATGTTAATTAAACAATTTCCCACATACCCCAGCTGTAGTCGATCATCTAGGACAAGTTTAGAGGAGCTGTCATTTTTCACCCATCTCTTCCATAAATACAGGCCCTAAAACTTCTCTCAAACTGGACCCAGATCTTTTTTTAAGGTGGAGCAAACTTGTGGACATGGTTTAGGACACAGTATGACTTACTGTGAGCTCTGCTGGCCTTTGATTCTTACTGTACTTGCTGGATGCTAGTTAGAGGTTTAAAAGTCTTAAACTTGCTCATCCCATGAGTCTAGTTTTACAAACTGATGCAAGTCAGATGTTGTAAGAAAGCAGCTAGGCCGACATGCTAAGTGTGTTCAGTTCTGTTCCTGGAAAAGTAAAAAAAAAAAACTTTATTTGACAAATCTGCTAGCTGCCAGGTTTTGTTGGCGTGTTTGAACAAGAAAGTGATCAAACTGAGTACAGCTCTCATAAATCTGCCAAACTACTAAAGTATCATCCTAATTAGCTGGACCTGCAGGATTGTAGCAGTTTAATGTTTCTAGATACAGCACATTTGCTTCAATGCAGAAATGCCAGTGCCTTCAGTCTGGTTTGTGTGTGTATGTGTTTCAGCTTACACGTCACAAGGCCGGCAGCCTGAGCCATGAGGAGCTGTCTCAAATGAAGGCGATTGTTACATCCAAACATGTTCCGAGACGTGAAACGTGCAAGCGCTTCAATCTGCTGCCTGGGAAGTACGTCATCATTCCCTCCACCTATGAGCCGAACCACGAGGGCAGTTTCCTGCTGAGGGTGTTCTTTGAGAAATAGGCCGCCTCCAGAACCTAGGTGCCTCCAGAGCAGCAAACTGATCCTAAATTATGGCCACAGAATATTTTTAAATACATTTAAATATTTCATCCTTAATCCATTGATACACACCTAAAAAAAACTGTCCCAATTTCTGGATTAATAAAAACATAAATCAAATAAACTGGTTTCTTGTCTTATTTCTCCTTAAAATAAAATATGCATCATTTATTTGATGACATTTATATGAATGACCAACAGCAAACCCTTTTAAACCCTGTCAAATGCTCATGAAGCAAAAACTTTCCAAACATGAAACATGAACAGACTCAATCAGGTTCAACCAGTGGAATGGCACATGACGCAGTGGGGCCGTTTTTGTGATGTTATCAAAACCTATTCAGTCATCAGTTTCAGTGCTCAAATCTGTCAGGAGTTACATATAGTAGTTTTAAAGGCACATTCACAGCGTTTTCATTCTAAGGGATAAATAGAAGTTGAAAATTTGTCAAGTTAAAATGAATTATGAGCATTTTTGGCGCACAGAACAACACCTTAGGGTGCAAAAGGAACATGTAAGAAAAATGTTCTCGCAATAAAAGCCCGCCAAACTCGTTCATGATGACAAGCCCCGCCCGAAAAGTGCTCTGGAAGGTTGGAGACAGTCAATTCCCTTCTAGCAGTTGAAAGCCTCACACCGTATCAGAGAAGAGCAATGTCAGCAGAGGCCTCCACTTTGGCCAGCAGGCGAGTCAGAGCCGCTGCTAAGTACTTGGACCAGGATTTCCAAGCCTTGAGGAGCGAGTGTCTGAACTCTGGGCAGCTGTTTTCTGACCCTGCTTTCCCAGCCGCCCCCGAGTCTTTGGGTTATAATGAGCTCGGCCCGACCTCAGAGAGAACCAGAGGAGTGAAATGGAAAAGACCCAGAGTAAGTCCTGCTGATGTCTGAGGCAACTTTATCCTGAGGTAACTTTAGAGGTTATTTCCTTTCTGTAACTTTAGGACTCTGATAGATAAATGTAATTTGCAGTTGTGGGTTGAGAATGTTGAGAATGAGAAATAGAGCAAACCTAATTTGAAGAAGGTTTATCTGCTCACCTGTTTACTGTGTTGTGCAGGAGTTGTGCTCCAAACCGCAGTTCATCGTTGGAGAGGCAACCAGGACTGATATCTGCCAAGGGGACCTGGGTAATAACTTCATTAGATCCTCCTGTGTTGTGTCAACACTCACTGTCCACTTTATCAGCTCCACTGACCATACAGGTGCACGTTGTAGTTTGCAATAACAGACGGTAGTTGAATGGACACACACACACACACAAATGCAGACTTACCAATCTTTCAACAAATATGAAAGGCCTTGTACATTTTAGGCTGCCAACAGAAAGCCCCCGAACCAGTTAAACAGCCTCTCTGTTCTCTGTTGACTTATAATTACTGAATCCGATATCCAGTCATTTACAATGTCAAAAGTATTTTCCTCATTGATTTTCACTGCATGTTTGTCACTGTGAATGCTTTCAGCTCTTTTAACAAACTGTAAAATTTAGAATATAAATATAAAAAGGAATTTCATTTATTTAAAGAGAGAAGGTTTCCAAAAAGCATATCACCCTGTGATTCTGTTTTTCCCATTGACATTTTGCAGAGAGGGAACACCAGTATGGTGGCCTAATGGCTTCATTAACAGAAGCAATGAGTAAACTACAGTTACATGGTGGAGTTGAAATTAGTTCATTCATCCCTGCAGGTGACTGCTGGCTGATGGCGGCCATCGCCTCTCTGACTCTGAACCAAGATGTTCTGGCACGAGTGATTTATCCAGAACAAAGCTTTACAAAGGACTATGCTGGAATCTTCCACTTCCAGGTCAGAATCTCCTGTCTAAGGACTCGCAGAAGAGTGTTAAGTTCATGATGTTTCTTTGAGTCAATGCTAAAAGAAGGCTCTGTAATGACAGTGGAGTGGTGACAGTGAGAACAGTTAGATAGAAGCTAGACAGCACTGCATGTACAACTGACTTAATGACAACTAAATAGGACAAAAGTGCTAATAAACAGTTTTTAATAAAGCTTTCATTACTGTTGTTGCACGGAACATCCATTTTGGGTTTTGAGGTAGGGTCTGGTGAGGTTCCTGCAACTTTCTGAGTCAGAAATCCAACTTCAGGGGGCTTTGCAGTCGATGCTACCTACTAGGAACTCAGCAACTACAAATTATTTTACAGCTAGAACAAGCTAGCACAATAATCATTCCGTTTCACAGCTGCAACTGCATTTTATCAGCTTTGACGTGAGCAAAATTCCTGACAATTCACCACTGAAATGTAAAACAGCAATACACAAAGTAAACAAGGTATCTCACCTAAATGTTTGTTAAAAGCAGTTATAAGCTTCAAATGTCAATGCACCGCTGCTATACTGCTAGCCTGGTGCTAACGAATACAGCTAACATAAATACTAGTTTCTTGTGAAGTAAATTTAAACATTTTTTGCATTAAATATTGTCTTTGTAACATTAACTCATGAATCTAAAGGATGTTTCACAATATGTCACAGAGGCATTTGTTAAGATGAAGATACCACAGATTAAATCTTATTCTGATGTCTCTGGGCTTAGCCCAACTACATATTTCCTCCAGCTACCCCTTCTGGTGTTTCAATAAACCCTTTCTCTCTCCAGCTGTGGCAGTACGGGCAGTGGGTGGACGTCATTGTTGATGACAAACTGCCCACCAAAGATGGAGAGCTATTGTTCGTTCACTCACCCGAAAGAAATGAGTTCTGGGAGGCGCTGCTGGAGAAGGCCTATGCCAAGTGAGTTCATGTGAGATATTTATTTTACCGTAATAATCATAGACAGTTTTCTCTTTTCTTATACTATTTGAGATGTAACAGGTTGCTGACCCCATGTTATTATTTTACACTGTCTTAAACCGCCCAAATTCACATCTTGTACCAAAATGGAGGAAGTGCTAATTTTATCAGTGTGCAAACCTTTAACATTTCCTCTCCACTGAAAGAGAGATGACATGATGCACAGTCAGCAGGGTGTGTATTATTTTCTTCACTTTAGTACTGTTCTTCACTTGGGTGCTATTTTGTCTGCATGTACATTCTATAACAAAAAGTCTGTGAACACACCTTCTAATTATTGAGTTTAGGTGTTTCAGCCATACCCAGAAGAACGGGCAGTGAGCTCAGTGATTTTAAACTTGGCATGGTCATGTTAAACATGTGCGCGGAGACGTGTTCTCTGGAGTGTTGCCTCACACATAACTTTCTGTCCACCTGATAGATGAATTCGGGTTTGGCAGATTTCTGGAGAATTCTATGTACCCGAACGCATAGTGTCATCAGTAAAGTTTGGTGGCAAAGGAATAAGGGCCTGGGACTGTTTTTCAGAGTTTTGGCTAGGCCCCTTAGTTCCAATGGAGGGTATCAGCATACAAATTATTTTAGACTTTTATATACTTCCAACAGTTTTAGCAAGCTCCTTGGTTTTGGAATGGGATTTTCAATAAGCTCATACAGGCTTGATGGTCAGGTGTCCACATATTTTTGGTCATATACTTTACCTCTCCACCATTAATGGACTCATCCTTTATCTCAAAACTATCACACAACAATGTCAAGGCCTCGGTGAGCATGCATACTGTACGGTAGTCCAGCTGTTAGTCTTATCTGAAAGTTTATGTTGTTGCATTGTCAAGTCCTGCTATTCCTGTGGGTAAGGGCCTTTAAAACACTCCAACAGAGATGGTGTGCTTTTCAGGGTGAACGGCAACTATGAGGCTCTGAAAGGAGGTAGGGCTGGCGAAGGATTTGAGGACTTCACTGGAGGTATTGTGGAATCTCACAAGCTCAGCAAAGCTCCTGTAAACCTGTTTAATGTCATAAAGCAGGCCTTGAGCCGAGGCTCCATGCTGAGCACTTCAATAACTGTGAGTAATCTGAATTTATTATTAATAATAGCTGTCTCGTTATACAAAAATATTCTTGCAAGATTCTAATGCTTCAGTGTGTTTTCTTTCTGAGCAGGCTAGTGCATCTGAAACAGAGGCTGTGACCACCAAGCAGCTGGTCAAAAGACATGCCTACTCCATCACAGGGGCAGAGGAGGTCAGTCACAGCGTAGTCCTTACAAACACACCTTTCACCATCAACCTGCATATATCTATGGAAAGCCACTATTTTTAGAAGTTCTTATCAGGGGATGAGAATTGGTAAAACTCAATTCAATTCAATTCAGTTTTTTATATATATAGCACTTTTTACAACCGATGTTGTTACAAAGCAGCTTTACAGAGTCCAGGTCCGAGCCCCTAGTGAGCCAAGGGCGACAGAGGCGAGGAAAAACTCCCTGAGCTGGAGGAAGAAACCTCGGGAGGAACCAAGACTCAAAAGGGGAACCCATCCTCCTCTGGTCGACCTGGAGAGAGAGAAAGTCTCTATTAAGATTAAGACTAGAAGGCCTTTGGATGCAGACTTAATCCCTGCAGAACAGACTGGACATCTGTAGCTAACAGAGATGTTTGTTATGTTCTCGAAGGACTGTATTTAGTATAATTTAAATGTCTAAACATTCTAAATATTGTTG
Organism: Brycinus macrolepidotus; assembly: GCA_037974445.1. NCBI lineage: Eukaryota > Metazoa > Chordata > Actinopteri > Characiformes > Alestidae > Brycinus > Brycinus macrolepidotus. The sequence goes on along the minus strand of JBBPCZ010000019.1, from coordinate 20,618,827 downwards.
CAATTGCTGAAATGCATTTATAGGATCACAATATAATGTGGTTTTGATTTAACTGAAAGGAGTAACAAGAAAAAAATACAACAGGGACCAGCAGTTCACTTTGATGAGCTTTGCTCATCAGTTATTACAGCCAACTAATTTTAATAAAAAGAGATGATATGGATCTCCTTTCCATGTTTTCCAAACAGCTGTAAACGAAATGACCCACGGGCATTCATGAGCACCCCAGTGAATGCTAGAACGAGGAATGGGATACCTCGCCTTCTGGTCCTCAGCTGCAAGAAGCACAAGGAGTTCTTTAGTTTAATTTTAAAAAATGCTCAGACAGAACTATGTATCATGTAGGTCTTCCTTTGTTGCACACGGACAATGGAAGGTTGCTTTTGCCTGATTGGCAGCGATTTTACTTCATGTAATTTTCATAAAGTTGAAAACAGCTGTGCTGTGAGTCAAGTTTTCCACCACTTGCTCTCCTATAATCCCTCAGGCATTTTTCCACTATTCTCCTTTGGAAATGAACAGGAGCTAAATAATTTCAGTTTTTGTGCAGTGGACAAATACCATTATTCCCATTATTGCTGTTTTGCTGTCTGGTGTCGTCCAGTGAATGATGGGCTCAGCTTTTGAGTCTTCGTTCCTCTCAAAATTTCTTCCTTTTGCTCTAAGGAAGTTTTTCCTTCCCACTGCTGCTCGGTAAATGCTTGATTGTGTAAAGCTGCCTTGTGACAAATAATTTTGATTGGAACAGAAGTATGTTTTCTGTAGTAAATTAATTAAATATATTCTCAGGTTTTTGCGGACGGACACCCGGTGCAGTTGATGCGTCTCAGGAACCCCTGGGGTCATAAAGAGTGGAACGGTGCTTGGAGTGATGAGTAAGTCTCTTGGATAACCATGGATCTCGCTGAATACAGTATCAGGGGTGCAACTACTCACTTTTTGGGGGGTATGCAACAACAATTGATGATCCCCCCCATGATTTAAAAGCACAAGAACAGTTTTAAAACATAAATGTCAATGATATTTTTTTGTCCTTCCCTTGTTTTGGCGCCCGTCCCTGGCAGTGCGACCACATGCACCGCATATACTGCATTCCCCATTTTTGCGCCACTGTACAGTATGATCTATAGATGCAACCTGTTTCATTATTTTGTTTTAGGTGGTCAGCACTGTTTTATTGCCACTGACCAATTCTGTCCATTTCTTGTAGATTTTCTTTGTAATAATTTGAGAGGTAGAAAAATATCAATTTGTCTGACCCCCACTATCCCCTGGTTTCTAAAAGTCAGCCCTTCCTCTAACACCAGAGCCAGGGTGTTCAGCATGGGGGGTGTTGTGGTTTGTTGAGTTTCAGCATGCCATCCGCACCAATACCTCTCCCCTGGTCAACAAAACACATGGCGGGACAATGCTGAAATAGATTGTCTGATTATCCTCCTCAGATCCAGGGAGTGGGATCATGTCCTGCCAGAGGTCAAGGCCAAACTCAATTACTGTGCCGATGATGGGGAGTTCTGGTGAGATATTTGACTGACAAGCCTCTTCCTACTTTGGAAATACTATAAAAAAAATGTGTCTGCTTCACCACGTTCTACCTCCATCTCTTTTCTTTTTGATCTCTTTAGGATGGCATATTCAGACTTCAAGAAGCAGTATTCAATAGTAGAGATTTGTAACCTGATTCCAGATGCTCCAAGCCATCGTGACCATAGCCGTTGGGACCTGTGGCAGTTTGAGGGTACTTATGCATTACTAACCAATTGCCATTTTACTGATGAAATTTGTAATTATGAATAACTGTACTATTACAAGTTGCTCTAATTGCTCTAGATGAGAATATCTACTAAATGTAAATATATGACAAAGACTTGTTAGTCTGCTGTCCATCCATTTCTCCTAATTCTGCCAACCAGCTGGAGCCTGATCATTTAAAATGATTCTTTAAGTGCAGCGTCGGGCTTGGGTTTGTTGTCTAACGAGTGCTTTTTTAATGTAGTAGATGTATTCCAGCAGGGAGTCAGATCTCGAAGTCATGGGTATGGGTTCAAATTTATACCCGTGCAGACCTCTAATCTATAGAGACTGCGATCCATAGACAGGTACTTAGGTACGTTTACTTTCCATCAGGCCCACTTATGACGTTTATGCGTAGAAAACAGCTGTAATTCAATTTTACATGACCATATTCCATGTCCTTTTCCTTTACAATTAAACAGGCTGTTTTAGTTACTGTGCCTTTAGGACTGATAAGTGACCTCTGTTGTGACTGGCTGCCCTGTATTGTGCAATATTCAATAAGCAGTCCAGGTTAAAACACGGGGCTAGGGCTGCTGTAGGCTGAATTGATAAACGCATATAAATTCAGTTGTATTTCATGACATCACAGAACATGACATCTGTTGGTAACGTTTGTCCGTGGTAGCCTGCCATTCCAAAATCTTTGCTGCCACGTCTAAAAAATTTAGTTGATGAACCATTTAACCAACTGGGATAAGATACACAAACCCATGATTTCCAGCAATGTGAAGTAGGTTAAAAGGTCTGAACAAGCAGCACACTATGCCGCAATCAAAATAAATTCTGCAGGAAACGAGAAAGAAAGTTATTGAAAAATATCAAAGCAGTTACAAAGCATTCATAAGGCTCTGGGGCTCCTGTGAATCAGACTGAGACCTACTGTCTCCAAATAAAGAAAACTTGGAGCTGTGGTGAATATTCCCAGAAGTGGCTGTACTAACTAAACCCAGAAGAACATCTAAGACACTGGAGGCCTCACTCTGCTCAGATAAGGTCAGGGTTCATAATCAGATCATTAGAAACAAACTGGGCAAAGATGGTTTAAATGGGAGTTGCAAGGCAACAGCCACTGCTAACCAATGGGAACAGTAAGGTTCATGTCGCATTTGACAAAAAACACTTTGATGACCCCCAAGCCTTTTGGAAGAATGTTCTGTGGATTGAGGAGTCAAAGGTGGAACAGGGGTCTCGTTATATCTGCCATAAAGCCAACTCAGCATTCTACAATAAGAACATTATGTAAAACATGGTGGTGGTGTGATAGTGTGGGGATGATTTGCTGCTTCCTGGCTATGCCATAATTTATAGACCCTGAATTCTGTGTTTTACCAAAAATCTGAAGTTCAAGCACAATTCGGTTTTTGAAACCCACTGAGATGTTGTGACAAAACCTTAAAAGGGCAGTTCACGGTTAAAAACTCACTGTGACTGAATTAAAGCAGGTTGGGGCAAAATTCCTCCACAGTGATTTGAAAGAGTCAGTTAAATTAAGCATTTTATTGCAGTTGTTACTGGTGAAGTGAAGTGACCATTTGTCAAACACCACAGCACACAGTGTGAACAGCATGACATTCTTCTCTGCATTTAACCCATTTAACCCATTCACCCATTTAACCCATTCACCCAATTAACACATTTAACCCATTTAACCCATTCACCAAGTGAAGCCGCGGGCAGCCAGGAACACAGTGCCCGAGGGGACAGTGTGTGGGGACGGTACCTTGCTCAAGGATACCTCAGAGGTGCCTCTAGCAGTCCTGGGATTCGAACCCACAACCTTCTGGTCACAGGGTCAACTCCCTAAATGTCATACCACCTGGTGGCCTAGTGGTTAGGGCGTTGACCCTGTGACCAGAAGGTTGTGGGTTCGAATACCAGGACTGCTAGAGGCACTTTTTCACAGGAGTGAAATAGACATTTTTCCTGTATTTCTTCTATTTGCCATATTACTTTTTGTATGCACATCCAAAACCAGTGTTTCTGTTTTCCAGCCACATTCAGTTCGAACTGGCGGTTTGTGGTCAATCTGGTCAGCAGAGGCACGAATAACTGCTCTGTTCTGGTGGGTCTGATGCAGAAGAACGTCCGCAAACAGAAACGTATTGGAGACGGCTTCAGCAACATTGGCTTCACCATCTATCCGGTAACATATGCTGCTAAGTCTGAGTAGCGTGACTGTAATATCTTCATTAACATATTCATTAAGGGTTAAAAATTGGGTTAAAAAAATTTGTGGTGTTTGTCTGTGTTTGTGTTCCAGGTCCCAGAAGAGGTTTGTACAATCGAGGCAAAGCAGTTAACCTACTTTTAATACTTGTCTGTGAGCCAAAAGCCACAATTCGAAATGCTCTGTGCTACAGTAGTATACTACTGGACAGACTGTCAACAAGAACCCAGCATCCTTCACTATAAAGCTGTAAGGAAAAGGGCTGAGTGGAAGGGAACTGTGCAAAGTAGCTCTGTAAGGGCAATCCAGTACTCATGACCATAACAGCAGGTAGAGGACAAAACACAGGTAGGTGGGCACACCTAGGACAGGTCCATCTCAAAATCACATGGGTCAAAACCAGGAACAACCAAAGTACATGGCTCAGAAGTCCGGTAAGACTGACTGAGTTAACCATTCCGTTGTGTTCGGAATGGTTAACTCAGTCCCTCTTCACTATTCATTACTTTTGCTACACAGCAAAGCAGTGTTTGGTGGGCTAAAAAAGGGGGCGGAGCTTGAGATCGGTCGATTGGACCATACCCTCATTTAGAAATGATTTAGCAAGTGTAATGATTGTGAGTGACCACAGTACAATGATCAATACAATCAAGTTTAATTTATTTGTTCTGTGCATGTGCTGCAGTATAAAGGTCGCAAGGGCATCCGGCTGAGCACTGAGACGCTGTCCAGCATGAAGGCGGCCTTAAGCTCTAAACTCCTCCCAAGCCGTGAAGTGAGCCAGCGCTTCAGTGTGCCACCTGGAGAGTACATCATCGTTCCCTCCACCGACAAGCCAAACCAAAAGGGCACATTCTTGCTGAGGGTATTTTATGAGAGATAGGCCACATCCAGGTCCCAGGTTCTCGTGAATCAATGTACAGAAAAAATATAAATAAAGAAACACTGGATTTCCAAATACTCATTTACTGGGAAGTAACCTCTTGTTGCATTTCTAGTCGTGATCTTGCTGGTTCCTCAACTTCTCCAATGTCATCTGAAAAAAAATCTCGGTGTCGCTATGGATTCCGATCTTTCATTTTACACACATAAAAGTGCTGTTACCAAAATAGCTTACCTTCATATACGGAATATTGCTAAGTTAAGAAATGCACTATCCCTCCATGATGTAGAAAAATTAGTCCACACCTTTATTACCTCAAGACTGCTCCAACAAGAACCTAAATAAGCTTCAATTAGTCCAGAATGCGGCAGCTAGAGTCCTCACTATAACCAGGAAATTCTTCACTGGTTTACGATCAAATTTCGTATTGACTATAAAATTCTACTATTGACATATAAAGCCTTGAACGGCCTCGCACCCGAATACCTCCATGAACTCATCTCTTACTATGAACCTCATCGCTCACTCAGATCTCAAGGTGCTGCTATTTACTCGTGCCCAGAATAATGAAAGCTACAGCAGGAGGAAGAGCATTCTCATATAAAGCCCTTCCGAAAACCGTTCGGGACTCAGACGAAGTCTCAGTTTTTAAGTCCAGGCTGAAAAACTACTTGTTTTGGCAGGCTTTCTGTAATTAATTTTTCCTGTCAGATGAAGGGTGTAGAGCTGGGAGGTGGTGGGCACAGAGAATTTAAGTAAACTGGGATGCTGGTGCTGTCGTCCTGGGGTTGGGCGGCAGTTATAGCGAATTTTTTTTTTTTCTGAGGGGGACTGCTGCACATTTGTCCAGCCCAGGTCACCACCACAAAATCGAATTGAATTGAATTATATGCAGACTTGCATTCACTAGTGAGTAAATGCTGCCCCCTACCGGTGACACTCAGCAGCATTTGAGGTGGACTGGAGAAAATTAACTCCTTTAACAATCAATGGCTTTCTGAAACTCCAACATTTGAGATGAAATACAGTTATTGCATTATTATATTATTGCATTATTACAACAGATGAATGAAAGGAAGAAGGTGAGCTAAGAAGTGTCAAATCTGATTGTGTTTGGCTAAATCGTAGAATTTACTATTGAAATATTAAAACAGCACAACAACAAGCTTTAAACTGCACATGTTGAGTAGCTTACTGAGTTTAAAGCTTAAAGGAATGGTTTGGCCAAAAATCAAATGCACTTCATTATCAGCATTGCAGAAAGAAATATCACGATAACAGACTATATATTGTACAGCTTTAATGTGATTTATTTCATACTAATGTAAAGGCTTAATATGTAAATACACACACACATACACACAAACACATATGATATATAAACAGTGCTGTGCAAAAGTATTTAGCCACCCCTCATTTCTTCATATTTTGCTTCCAAACAACCAATCTTTTTGTATGTTTAGTGTGGTCTTGAGGAACAGTTCTCCAGGCTTCCTGAAGGACTTTCAAAGACTCATTTTCAGTCCAGTCCCTAAACCTGACCAGTTTCAGAGGAATGTATTTTGTTTGTTAAGACACACAGTGACCTACGTATGAATCATTCAAGCAGAACAAAGACCATCTAACTTAAGTCCTGAACCAGGGAAGAAACAAGTGCAGATGATTCCAGATGATCAGGCAGTTATCAGTATACTGGTGGTGCTTAATGTCTGTCATAGCAAAACATTTGATCCTGTTTCATTAATTTGATTTTACTCAATATGCCAAAGATAAGACAGTCTGACAGGCACAAAATGGTATTATTGCTCCAACAAGGTGATTCAAAGCAAAATATAAAGAAATGAGGGGTGGCTCAAGACTTTTGCACAGTACTGTATCTACACTATATGGGCAAAAGTATTGGAAATCCATTACAACAAAAGCGACGTTAATGACACTGCATTCAAATCCATAGACTTTGATATGGAGTTGGTCCCCCTTTGCAGCTATAACAGCTTCCACTCTTCTTGGAAGGCTTTCAACAAGATTTTGGAGTTTCTGTGGGAATTTGTGCACATTCATTCTGTAGAGCATTTATGAGGTCAGGCACTGATGTTGGACGAGAAGGCCTGGCTCCCAATCTGTTTTCCAGTTCATCCCAAAGGTGTTGGATGGGGTTGAGGTCAGGGCTCCGTGTGGGCCAGTCAAGTTCTTCCACACCGAACTCATCCAGCCATGTCTTTATGGTGCTTGCTTTGTGCACTGGGGCATAGTCATGCTGGAACAGAAAAGGTTTTTCCCCAAACTGGGTCCACAAAGCATGGCGTTGTCCAAAATGTCATTAAGATTGTCCTTCACTGGAAGCAAGGGGCCACCTGAATTCAGTAATTAAGGTGTGTCCCAATAGTTTTGTCCATACAGTGCACTATTATACCTGTCAAATTATTACAAAGAAAATCAACAAGAAATGAACAGAACTGGTCAGTACCAATCAAAATAGTGCTGACCACCTAAGACAAAATAAAGAAACAGGTTGCATCCGTAGACCATACTGTAACAGCATCATTCAGCGAGATCCATGATTGACCAAGATTAGTGGCAAATCCATTGTTTTTTCAATCACATCTGCTTGAGTAGACTGGATTTGCTACTAGTAATAGATTAGTCAAAGAAAAAGTTTGAGCTCCGAGTCTGAGGGCACGTTAAGGCGGTGGTGAACTGCCTCCTCTTCCTCCCCTTCCTCTTCCTCCTCTGCCTCCTCTGCCTCCTCTTCTTTCTCTCCCTCCTCCTCCTCCTCCCCCCTGCCTGTGAGAGATTAGACCCCGCCTGGAGGAGAGTTCCTGCCAGGGGTGGAGATCGTAGTTAAAGTTCCTGAACTCAGCTGGAGTGTGTTTCTGTGTTTCTGAGTGTGTGTTTCTGTGCGGGAGGAGAATGTCTGGAGTGGCTCTGACTCTGGCGAAGAAGCGGGCCCGGGCCGCGGGGTTCGGAACCAACGCGAACGCGGTGAAGTTCCTGAACCAGAACTACGAGGCGCTGCGGGCCCAGTGCCTGAGCCGGGGACAGCTGTTCTGCGACTCGGCCTTCCCGGCCGCGCCCGAGGCGCTGGGCTTCAACGAGCTGGGCCCGAACTCGCACAAGACCCGGGGGGTCCAGTGGAAGAGACCCGGGGTGAGTCCGGACACTTCATCTGGTCCATCCTCAGGCAGGGGGCTCCTCAGACCTCTCCACCTCGCAGCATGCATTACAGTTTCTGTGGGAGTTTTAAAATAAAACCTTTAAAAGTCATGTTTTACCCAGTTTGAGAGAGGGGCAGTAGGTATGAGTTCCTCAAGAGACCTAAAATGTAGTTTTCTGTGAAAATCTCTTAAAATAAAGACCTGTACTCAACACTGCAACAATTTCTACAGGAAGATCCTGATGTAAATTATGAAAGCAGGTTCTTGCACAAGTAAAGACACTATAAAACAGCCCTGCAGGGATGCTACAGGTTGCAGAAATGTGTTTAAAAGTATTATACAGCATTAATTGTTGTTTGACTTTAGATAACTTTAGAAACTTTTCAGCACAGAGGAAGGGTTTCTTTCTGTAATTTTACACACAAGACACCAGAATCATCCTTTTTGGGGGACATTTCATTGGCTTTAAGTTCATAATAGGTTATAATACCTTTTATGACTCTCATGGAGCCACTGGAACATATTTAAGTCTCAAGTATAGGTTTAATGACCGTGTCACAGGGAAATAACCCAAAAGGTGTTGTATGGGCTCCTAAGGCGGTGTAGTTGAAGAAAGGTGTGTCTGTGCTGTTTTGTGAAGGAGCTATGCTCAAGACCACAGTTCATCGTTGGAGGGGCCACAAGGACCGATATCTGCCAAGGGGCCCTCGGTGAGTAAAGATATTTCAGTTATTTTGTTTGATTTGAATCCAACTCCTCCATGTGTAATGGTTTGGTTGTGTTAGACTGTCAGTGTGAAGAGTCAGGAAGTGGCACTCCTCTCCTAAACCCCACCTCACACACCTATAACCAACACACCAACACACCGCCCCTTTTTCAGCCACGGCCAGAAAGAGCCTGGACCGGTGAAACCTGCTTTGTGCCCATAATTAGTTGAGTGTGATTAAAAGCCGGATTGTTTTTTGCAGATTTTATGGGCGTCAGAAGGTTATTAAAGGTTTTGGCTCGTTTTCTAACAAGTAGGCCGCTTGTTTCTGGCTGCAAATCACATTTTACACCCATTATGACAATCAGTCCAGTAAGTGTGTGTACGTTTATTATACGACAGGAATAAAGTTGTGCAGGCTGATGGCTGATGTGTATTAGTTGTGTATGTGTATTAGTTGTGTTTGTGTATTAGTTGTATAGGTGTATTAGTTGTGTGTGTGTATTAGTTGTGTTTGTGTATTAGTTGCGTAGGTGTGTTAGTTGTGTATGTGCATTAGTTGGGGGTGCCAAAATGTTTGTCTTGTTTGTGAGGAAAAAAGATAGAACACTGTTTTTGCAACATCACACTATATTTAGTTACTGTTCCTCGTCTGTATTGCAATGATTGCAATGATATGCTTCTTCCAAACCACCTACCAAAAATTCAAGTCCCAGCATGCACTGTTTGTTAGTGTAGGGTCGACTGCTGTTGTTTGTAACAACACAAGAGTTTAACAAGCATTTACAGTTTCTTATTCGCTGAGGCTTAAATGTTCCCCTACAGCACAAAACAGCTCAGTTTACATGTAGCCCCTTTACAGCAGTGCAGCTCATCACCTTCTGGACTGGACTGGAGTCTGTACACACCATATTACTGTATCTGTGAGGACATTCCATTGACTTGTCTAACACTGCAGCAGTTATACACTTAAACCCAACCCTGACCTTAACCTCTGTAATCCAAAGACAATATTTGTGCTCTTTCAGTTTTTCCTAAATTTGTGGTGAAAAAAAATCAGATTTCCTTGTGAGGACCACCAAAATGTCTCCACTTTAACAGATTTTTCCAGTATTCCTATCATTATGAGGACATTTCGTCCTTACAAATAGATAAATACATACCCACACACACACAAAACACACACGCATACATGAAAAACAAACACAGTCCACTTGGCTGAACTACAAAAAGGCTTGACCTGAATGTTTGGATTTTCTCTTTGGGTACACAGGGGAGTTACCTGAATGGCCAGGCGTGTCACTGATAGAGTCTTTGAGTCATGGTAAAAGAGTTAGGAGGGGTGTCCCACCTGACACACATCCATATTCAGAGCAGAGGTTTGCTGCATATCAAGTTAATTCCTTAAAACAGATTGCAGGAACAGAAAGATAGAATTTCAGAAGAAGGAGAGCTGGTACATACTGATGGGTCACATTTTCGAAACATGAGTGTGAGATGCTTTAAAATAAATAAAATTCTCAAAGGTTTGGAGACATATAGCTTTTTAAAATGTTTCTAACATGGTTTCTCTTTTTTGGTAATACAAATAACTTAAAGAGAAATGGACTTTTCCATTTTTCTATTCCTGTCTGGGGAACAATGCCAAAGCCAGCGGATTTTATGCACTAATTACAGCTGCTGTGACTACTTGATAAAAAAATTAACTGATTTAAAATGTATTTTCTCAGTAAAATTGCTTTGTTACTTCTGAATGATATTCAGGTAGATTCAATAGAGGAAACCCACACTGGCAGTTGAACATAGTTACATATATGTGAGGTAAAATTGTTAACTGCATGTATATGATACTCGATTACAGATTCTCTCTAAAGTGATGGGTGCTTTAATGTGTTTTTCAGGAGCTTCAGTTTGTGTTTTTAACATTTTGGAAAAGTAAATGCTCCTCAATAACCCACTCTTCATACTAAGGAAGACACTTTTATGAGCCGAGTGTTGCAAAACATACCCAACATGTTAGAAAATATAGCTTGTGTTAAAACCAGCACAGGTATTTTTCCTCACTTCACTGAGAGCAACTGCAAAAAGTTATTTTTTTTTATTCAAAGCAACATACACTGAATGTTTCCCAAGCAACAGGCCTTTCCAGTGTGAATGAATTACAACACTGAGCATAGGTGCAACCACTGGGTGTGCCTAAGGAACAGATTAACCCTATTTAATGCAGAAGTATAACAGGTTTTGGTCCCAGCAACGGCACGGTGAGTCCCTGAGCTGTAAGTGTGTAAGTACCACCAACAAAACAGAAATGTGGTCGCCTTCGCTTATTGTAATCTGTTCTTCGCACGAAAGTTCCTCCAACCACAGAAGAAATATGATCTGCCTGGTGGATAGAGGGAGGAGGAGACCTTTCGCTTACACAAAACACACTCACACACAGTGCTGTGAGTAAGAGGAACTGTAGATCTGAGCTTGTGTGACTGCAGGCCCGCAGGCTGGCGTGTTCTGATTGGCTGAGTGGGAGAATTTGCATGACTCATTCAGATTGGTGTGCACATAATCGAAGACTTTGCAATGTTTCGTTTGCCATTGCAGTGTTAACATCACAGAAAATGTGCAAAATGAAAATGAGGTCTTGGACCAGTCTGTGTATCTCTACTTTATCTTGGCCAGTCGCATGTCTGAGTGTCTGTAGATGTTCTAACAAATGACGAGCAAAAATAGACAGTTTTGATTACAGTGAAGATATTGAAGGTCACATTTTTGATTCACCAATGTGCTTTGTGTATTGTCAATATATTAATATTGTGATTGCGATTTAGAGCTTTCATGATTATTTTGAATAAAATCACTTTTTTAATTATATATTACTCAGATTAAAGTCAGCGTGAATTAATATATAATAGCGCTATGAGGGAGAGTTTCTAAGCTAGTTGAGAGTCTTTATTCAAAGATAGGTGGGAATGGTGGGAGGTGAAACATGATGTTGTTGGTTAAAATTATTTTCTGCTGGCCACTGGTGTAACGTTCCTGGCTGCCCGCTGCTTGACTTGGTGAATGGGCTGAATGGGTTAAATGGGTTAAATGGGTTAGATGGTATAAATGAGTAAAAAGGGTTAAATGGATTAAATGGGTTAAATGCAGAGGAAGAATTTCGTGCTGTTCACACTGTGTGCTGTGGTCTGTTCACGTATGACAAATTGTTAGTTTACACTTACTCTAAGTAGCTTGCAAGTATCTTTAGCCACAGTTATTGAACATTAGAAGGGACGCGTGATGATGGTCCATCTAAAAACGTTCCTTTTTTCTGCCGACCTTGTTGATCACTAGGTTACCAAGGATGGTTGCTATGACTTTGTGTAAACTATTTAGAGAGAAGACACTTTGCAAGCAGTGTCTACAGATGCAGTACGTTTCACTGTCTTCCCAGTTGGATGTTTCTGACAATGCATGAGCCTCTTGACTTGAAGGTGTATTCTGTGAGCCAGAGAAGCTCAGGGGTGATTTGATGACCCCTGAAGGTCAGAGGACATATTATTAGAACTAGGTCTTCAGACTGGGCCATAATTGTCAAAATACAGTTAAAAAATGAGGAAAAAAAGTCTTTATGACAAAGTAATTTGGGAGTCTAATAGTGTTGTAGCACCAGACATTGCACTTGAACTTCTTTTGTCCATTGTAGATTAAACACAGACATCTGAAACTTGTAACAGACTTACTGGCGTATATTTGACCTTGTATGGAGCATTTCCAGAGGAATTTAAGGAGTCCTGGCTGAGAGCTGCCACTGTTTACCATTTAACCGAACTCCCAGTCAGTGGTATATCCGAGGCTTCCAGCAGGCCGAGAGGAACGTTTTCCCTTACAAAATGGGTCCCATCCATTTAAAATCAAACTGTGATTAATTCCACTGCTGCTTACTAATCAAACTAGCGGTAAAAGCAGACTCAGCAACACTTTAATTCAGTGCCTGAAGGTCTAATCAATGAGACAGCTTGCTTAGCTATATCTACCTGATTACCATAGAAAAAAAACATATAACACTTTCATACTTGCAGAATTTAAATACAAACATTATACAAATGAAGTAAAACATTTTTTAGTTCTCAGAAATCATAGAAATCATTCAGGGAACGCCTAGAAGGTCCTGGGGGTTCCTGTTTGGAGATTACTGACTAGCTCAGTTGATCTGGGTCTGTGAAAAACTACACTCTAGACTGTGTAAAAAGTGTTTTTTATAAAGTCATTTTGGAGAATCATTGTGAATATTCTTTAGCATGTTAGCATTTAGTAGTCATTCGCGTGTCATGGTTCCTATGGAACAGGGAAGTGAAGACTGGGACGGGGAGAGTAATGGTGGCGCTTCTCTTGGTTTGGAGTAAACACAAGAAGAGGTGTTTTCGCAGCAGCTCATTTTATACGTCACAGGTTTTTATAATCAGGCCACCAAAAGTGAGTCAGCCAGGCACTCGGTATGTCCCCAAGACAATGGAAAATTGCCATACTGCCTGGTCCCCATGGGGAAAAGATTTATTTTTTATGAACATTAGAATTTATTAGAAAATGTGTGTAACCCTTTGGGTTCCGAGGCTGGGATGGGGATACCGTCCCCATACACTGCTCCCTGGGCGCTGTGTTCCTGGCTGCTCGCTGCTTCACTTGGTGAATGTGTTAAATGGGTTAACTGTTTTGGATGCAGAGGAAGAATTTCACGCTGTTCACACTGTGTGGTGTGGAGTGTTCATGTGTGACAAATTTACACTTTTACACACTTTACACGTCCACAAGAGCTACTTAGATAGCTCAGAATGAATATCTGTGGTGGCCTGTCAGGATGTTTGAATGGGGGTTTGTCTGTAGGCCTGCCAGGGAGTAGTATACATGCAGTCTGTGTGACTGAGCTGAGAATGTCCCTCTGTCCGTCTCTCTCAGGGGACTGCTGGCTCCTGGCTGCCATCGCCTCTCTTACGCTGAATGAGGACGTCATGGCCAGGGTGGTTCCCAGCGGCCAGGATTTTGGGTCCAGCTACGCCGGCATCTTTCACTTTCAGGTACTCCAACAAGAGACCTGGACGTGCTCCATTACCTCCATATTGCTTCTCCATCCGGTGCCACACCACCTACACATTCAAAATTCCAACCTTAGTTCAATTTTGGCTCGTGTAATTCCCACTGAGCCGAAATTGAGCTGCTAGTGAAAGTTAGATGGTACTAATCAAAAGTTTTTACATTCCTGATTTCACAGTTTTAAAGAGAGAATCTGAATGGACACACTTAAAGAACATATATATCCTTAATTTTTTATAAATTAAAGTTTATGATGTAGTCCATATATGGAAATTAAGTTGTTCAAAGCGGGTTTTAAATTGATTGTTTTTGTGATGTAACAAAACCAACTCATTCATATGCAATAGCATTTTTGCTCTGCCCATTCTGCCAGTTTTTGTGGCTTATATAAAAAATTATTTAAATTTATAATGTATGATTTTAAACAAAAATCTTCTCCTCAAGAAGTAGGTTTCATATTGAACTTGGAATTGAAAAATGTTTGACCACAATTACTGAATCAGTCTAAATACTCTAAGTACTCTGATTAGTGCAATCTGTGTTAACGTGATGGAACTGGTCAGTTTGGGTCTGAATAGGTCTTTCAGCAGAAGGCCGGTGTTTCAGATTAGGGTCCATTAGTTGTATTTCATAGTTTCAATGTATTCACAGAAAAAATGAAGAGAAATTTTTTGTGTGTTCAAACTTTTGACTGGTACTGAGCATTTTTGAGTATTTTTAGTGTTTTTTATGCACAAAGCCATGCAGCTTGGAGTGGGACTGATCTTACACAGTGCCGGTGCTCACGTCTAGTGCTCAGTTTCAGGTAATTTCAAATAAAAATGTTGAAATGCTCTCGTGTCCTCCTTAGTTCTGGCAGTTCGGTGAGTGGGTGGACGTTGTGATTGACGACCGGTTGCCGGTGAAGGATGGGAAGCTGTTGTTTGTCCATTCAGAAGAGGGCAGCGAGTTCTGGAGCGCCCTGCTGGAGAAGGCCTATGCTAAGTGAGTGTGTTTGTTAAAACACTGTTTACTGTTTACGGTACTCTTAAAACACTTGTCAGCTTGGTTTAATTTATTTAAAATTTGTTCTAATAATGAAGGTATTCTGCAGATTGAGCTTTTACTGTTGTTATTATTATTTTTTGAAATATTAATAAAATGTAATAGAAAAAAATCAAAGCTGCTTTTCTCAATACCAGTGTTCCCCCCAGTGCAGGTGTCTGTTTGCTGACTGATCAGAATTGGTGGTGAATGTTCTCAGAGGAGCGTGTTGAACTGGCCGGTGATTGTCCATTGGTGTGATTTAGGCAGACTTGTGGGAGTTGGACACGACTATATTGGGGAGAAAATTGGTGGAAAAAAGGAATCGGAATTAGATTTAGGTTCATGTTCAGATTTAGGTTTAGATTTAGGTTTAGGTTTAGATTTAGGTAAACGTTTGGGTTAGAATGTGTTTTAGAGAAAATTTCTGTTGAATTTAATCAATATTTAGTGTTATAACAGTATAACAAGATGAGAATTCACAACGCATAACATTATGGTCCTTAAGTTGCAAATGTGTATCTTAGTTTTGTACCTTTTCCTAACTTAACTATTTTAAATAAAGGAATAAAATAAAAGGTCTGGTGTATGGTGTCAGTGCAGCTTAAAGGGTCTCACATTTGTCTATTTATGATGTTTGTCGTTTTATGTACAAAAAACACTACATTTCACCTTTAAATGTTGATTTTCCAATTCCCCTACATCCTTCAGACTTAGGCTGCTTTTTACTGGAACTTCAGGAATGATATATGTAAATGATCTCTGCTCTGATTGGTTGCCCCTCGTTGAGAAAGCAGTCAGACACTCCTAACTTCAGCGTGAGTGGGAAGGCTAAACTGCTGTGGGCCCAGTGGGTTGTTTTGCTGCTTAATTTCAGTGTAAGTACTGAGGAAGGAACAATGCGGAACCTTTAAGGAGCTTTTAAAAACTCTGATCTCCGCTGTCTCCGACAGGGTTAATGGCTGCTATGAGGCTCTTTCAGGAGGCTCCACCACAGAGGGCTTTGAAGACTTCACCGGAGGCATCGCCGAGTGCTACGACCTGAGCAAAGCGCCGGCCAACATGTTCCAGATCATCCAGAAGGCCCTGGAGTCAGGAGCTCTGCTGGGCTGCTCCATCGATGTAAGGCGTTCCGCTGAGTTTATTACTCACTGGGCTGCCGGCCTGAATGAACTGCTCATGTGATGTTTGTGTTTGTGTGTTCCTAGATCACGAGTGCTGCTGATTCGGAGGCGATCACCCGTCAGAAGCTGGTGAAGGGACACGCCTACTCACTCACAGGAGCTGTTGAGGTACAAACAAGAAGTTCTTAGGACCAGATCAAAGGAAAAGACAGTTTTTCTTCATGGTGTCACACAAATACAGCACAAGACTAACCAAGTGTGCAAAAAAAAAGTGCCTGAATCTTAAATACACAAGCAAACAGTGCAATAGCACAGGACAGGACAGGACAGGACAGCACAGGACAGGACAGAACAAGACAGGACAGGACAGCATACAAAAGAAAAAGTACCAAGAGTGAATACAGTTCAGTGTCAGATACAGCATTCTAGCAGCAGAGTCATTAAATGTGCAAAAACTACAAAAAAAGATGGTGTAACAATACTAAATTGTGCAAACATTGCCAAAAATAGCAGCAACTTAAAAATGTACCAGCAACATAAAATGTACCAGTTTGCAGTTTGTAAATACAGGGACTGGGTGTGAGTTTGTTTACTGGGTGGAGGGGTGGGGGGATTTCAGTTCAGATTATTTCTGTTGGTGGGGAGTACAGTCTGTGTGTGTTTATATATTTATGTGTGTTTAGGTGAAAGAACCTGTTCAGTTTAGGAGTGTTTTTGAGAAGTATGGTTCTGATTTAGTTCTGATTTAATGGTTTGAAGTTTTGAATTATTGAATGTTTCTTTATGCAGAAATGAGTTTTACAGTTCTTGCAGCAACATCAACAAATCTAAAAGCCTGTACAAAATAATGTTATAGAATTATATAATCTATATATTGTATATAATTATTAGCATAATTACCAAATTACCTATTTAAATCTTTAAAAATATTATATTAAATAATATTGTAATAAATTATTTGATATAAAATATATATATATTTTTTTTTATTTAAAAGATGGAAAAACCTTTTTCCCAAAATGAAATTAAAAAACCTGAAAAGGCCTAACCTGAGTGTGTGAGGTGGAGTTTGTGCATGTGTTTAGACTGGGCTGGGATGATGGGTGGTGTGTGTTTGTGATGTCGCTGTGTTTGTTTAAGGTTCACTACCGCGGCGGTCTGGAAAAGCTGGTGCGGATGCGGAACCCATGGGGCCAGGTGGAGTGGACTGGAGCCTGGAGTGACGGGTACTGTGCGCCTTCCTCGACCGCCAACCATTTACTCTTCCTTGCTCTTTTGAAAAAGAATATATTTCTTAATAAATAAAGTTACAACAGGATCAATGTAATTCAGTGATAAGGCATAACACCATATTGTTGAACAGATGTGTACAGCAGAGGCAGCGTCACGCTGTTACTGTGGTGAATAATAAATAAACAAATTCTTTTCCTCCTGTCTTTGCAGCTCGTCTGAGTGGAACTCTGTGGATCCGTCAGAAAGGCCGAATGCCAATGCAGAAGATGGAGAGTTCTGGTAATAACAGTGCTTGTAATGTTCTTTGTGGAAATTTCAACCTAACCAGAAATACTGCCCCAAAACTTCTCAGAACTCACTCAGAACAGATCCACCTCCTCGTTAAGGTAGTTCAGACACGTGAGTGTTGTTTAGGACGCATGACACTTTATCATGTAGCCAAACGGTGCAGGTGGCAGTGGTGGCAGGTGGTTTAGAAACCAAGGCCTGTTTTCATAAACTGCGTCAGGGTATTGCTGATACAGAATCAGATTTTGTGGCACCGACTGTCATCAGCACAGAGGAATCTGATCCGAGATCAGTCCTTTCCAGAACTGGTCTTGTCTAAAATGTTTTTGTTTTGTTTATTTTTATAGTGTCCTATTGTGTCCTAAACTACATCCACAACTCTGTGCCACCTTAACAAAGAGCTTTGTGAGGTTCTGGAGATTAAAGTGTGTGTGTGTGTGTGTGATCTTCATCTGGGGTGAGCGAAAAATTGGTCATTGATTTGATTTTTTGTCGAACCGTTCCTTTAACAATGCAATATTTTTTGGCTTATTTGTTAACTGTTTTAACATTAAAATAATAGGCAGCTGGTAGCCTAGTGGTTAGGGCGTTCGGCCTGCGATCAGGAAGTCGTGGGTTCGATTCCCAAGACTGCTAGGCACCTCTGAGGTACCCTTGAGCAAGGTACTGTCCCCACACCCTGCTCCCCGGGCGCCGTGTTCCTGGCTGCCCGCTGCTTCACTTGGTGAATGGGTTAAATGCAGAGGAAGAATTTCGTGCTGTTCACACTATGTGCTGTGGTGTGTTCACGTATGACCGAATGATCACTGTCACTTATAAAGTTTTAACCTCAGACATTTAGTCGTTTAATGTTTTGTGACATGTGATGCAAAATAATGATGTATGTATTGTTTTGTTACTGACGTACTTTTTTATTGTCTGTGCATTCACAATATAATTTTGTGTGTGTGTGTATGTGTGTGTTCAGGATGTCTTTTTCAGAGTTTAAGCGGCAGTACTCTCGAATAGAAATCTGCACCCTGACCCCGGATGCTGTCACCACTGATAAGGTCAAGCCCTGGAGTGTGTGTAACTACAGCGGCACCTGGAGGAGAGGGTCCACGGCGGGGGGCTGCAGGAACCACCCCCGTAAGAGCCAGTCTTCATATTAGCACTCACTTCGATCTTGTCTAGGTGCAGACGTATGCAGGATTTTTTTTTCATCCACACACAAATGGACCTTCCAAGACTGTCTTGGAATGGAGCTCCTCCAAGATGAAGATTTTCAGAAATGTTTAGACAGTGAAACAGTTTGTGTGCATCTGTTTGTTTATGTGAGGCGATTTTGTGCAACGGTGGGTGGAGCCAAATCAGTGCTTGTTTGAACCTCTCCAACAGAACTTTCTACATGTTATACCCAAATCCGGTTCCTCTCCCACTTTACTGAGGAACAAAGGCGTCAGAGTGCTCTGCAGAGGTCTTTGCTACATCCATGGTTTGGGATGCATCTCAGTAGCCCAATCTGATCTCAGTATTCCCTGATCTGTAGCCCACAGCCTCCTAAATAAATTAGAGCTGACCAGACTATGGATCGACTTCCAGACCAGTCAAAACTGGACAGGAAGGGAAGTTTCATTCAGCTATGTGGATCCAGTCACAGGCCTTGTAGCCAGCACCACTGGTTTGGGATGACACCCTTGTTAACCTCCTGGAATCAGTAATACCGTGTTCAGGATTTTGATTGGCCAGCATGGCTTCACAGTTAGGGTCATATAGGGGTGGATGATATGAGATCGTGAAGACGATCTATGTGCTGACGATCTGCCAAAGCAGAGAGATCGTAGTATCATCTATATAGACTACATTCTATCTATCTATTGCGGTTCTGTGCTCTTCCTAATTTTTTTTTCCTCAGCCAAATCGCACTATTTGCTAGTCCGCTTAATGCCCGCCTTATGGAAACAACGCTCAACCAACCAAAGTGAACTATGGCACTGACGTACAGTTCTCACTCCCCTCACACTGTTTGATTCAGAGTGTAGTGGGAAGCAGTGGCTGAAAGTGAAAACGTAACGGACGAGTTGGTCCCTAAAAAAAACTCTACATCGGTGATATGGAACTGGTTTGGCTTTTACCTAAACGATAAGGAACAAACAGTTGTTATTTGCAAAGTCTGCAGAGAAAAGGTTCGCGCGTCAGATGGCAACACGACGAACCTTTTCAACCACTTAAAGAGACAACATCCTAAACAATATGCCGAGAGTATAGAGGCTAGGAGAGCAGTCACACCACAGGCAGCAGAGGCAACAGGTACCAAACCAAAACAAACCACTCTGACACAGGCTTTTGAGAAAGGCACTCCATATGAGAGGACAAGCAAGCGATGGAAAGAGATAACAGAAGCAGTTACCTTTTACCTCCCATCAAAACTGTAGAAAACGAGGGGTTTAAAAGTCTGCTGTAAGTAATTGATCCGCAATACGAGCTGCCCAGCCGAAAATATTTCTCCAGCACTGCCATTCCACATCTGTACTCCGAATGCCATGAAAAAACGTTGGCAAAATTGCACAAACTGATTAAAATCTGTTCAGAAATATTCTTTGGCCTAAATGCTGGTTTGTTCTTTAAAACTATATTTTTACAAAGGAAAATAGTTTGGTTGTACTGTTTAGTAACTTGCAAAATAGTAAAACAATCTATAGTTACAAATCAATATAAATACCGTGATAAAATCAAAATCGTGATTTAACTGTAAAAAAATCGTGATATGATATTTTTGCCAAATCGCCCACCCCTAGGGTCAAATCACCCCTGGTAGGTTTGGTGTGCTCTTGCCGGCAGGTTTGTGCGTTTTTTTATGTGATGAGTTTTTTTTAAACAGTGCTTGTATGAACAGGATTTTTTTTAAGAATGAACCCCTGTTTTAAAAAAATAGCTGTGTATGTATGGAGTAGTTCTCTAACAACATTCTAGACTTATTTTAACTGAGGAGAAATTGTAACTGAAGAGAACATCTGTCATTTTATTGGAGCACGAATCTGCAGGGTTTGTACTTTTGAAGAAGCCTGGAAAGAAACTGAAGGCTGAATGATCTTTTGGAAGTGGCAGAACCTGGAGTTCCCTGAGTAACAGCGGTCCGGTTCTAATAGATGTCACAGCCATGCGCTGCATTGTTTCTGTTGAGTCTGAGCACCGTAATGCTGATATGTACCATCGACCAGATGGCAGTTGCACTGATACTTTATTCCGTCCAGTCAAATTCATTACAAATTACATTCCATTGATCTCCGAATGCATCACAAATAGTGCTCTGGTCTAGACTAACACTGTAGTAGCCCAAACTGTTTCTGTAAAAACACCACCAAAACTTTTCCTAACCCACTCAAACCTTGTGCTGCTTTTCACTGAGGCTGTACAAACGAGCCCTCATGTTTTAGGACACAGTTTGACTTACTGTGAGCTATACACATGAAAACTTCACTGCTATAGGCAGACGTGTCAGACAACACCAGGGCAGAAATTCACAGAGCAGCCATCAATTACAGGACTGTGACCAGAATCACATCCACAAGACCGTAAACTTCCTGAAGAGCCGGGTGTGGTTTGAGCGGGCTGAAGGACGTTTTGATGATTTGGTGCATTGTTTTTCTAATAAGTTTGTTAACTTGGTCCTGCGTAATTCAGCCATTTATATAACAGGCCACTTTTTACAAATACATTTTAACACACACATTTTTTGTCCGTTGTTCTACTCGGACGTCAGTTGACTGACTGTACCTGACATTTGCACACTGGAATCTGTCTGCTTGCCAAAACGAGTCATTCATGAAAGCAGCTGCTGGTACAGATCAAGACACGTTACAGGCAACTTACAGAGTAAATATTTATGTACATGTTCTCCAAAATTAACAAAGTTTAACACATCTTGCTGTTGGCCTCTTCACACATGATACTCTGCCAGTCTTTACAGTGCTGTAGACTGTGGTGAGTTATGAGTATTTCATCCAGGTCAACTGGTCAGTCTACAAACATTTCCAGGAAAGACCCATGACTGTTAGAGTCAGGACTTTCAGTTCAAATACCAAAACACAGAGAAACGAGGAGAAGCAACACCTTGCACTTTCTGATAGTGCCCTAGTGAATTCCTGTATTATTTTGGTGCTGAGCTAACTGCTTTGCATGTGAACATGAACATTTTGGCTGACCTTGATTAAACACAGACATCTAAAGCTCGTAAAAGACTTTCCATGTTTTATGTGAAGCTTGAAACAGACGTATGAACATTGTGTGTCTTTCAGTAAAGACCTAAAGCTGCAGTGAAACCCACTGGTTAGGTTGCCTCATTCATAGGCGGTTACTTATCTAGAACTTATTTAGATCCTAAAAACTACAGAGAAAACAGTTCTGACTGGATACTTTTCAAAAATTTAACCCTATTGTTTCCTACCAAAACATAATAATGAAATGAGAATAGAACTGGGCGGCATGGTGAGAAGATCCTGGGATCCCACCCCAGGCCAAATGGAGGCGAATGGAGATGATAAATTGCCCCTAGTGTTTGTCTGTTTGTCCTGTGATGGATTTGTGACCTCACTGGATGGAGCAGGACTGTAGTTCTGAATCTTTAATAGAAGTTTTTAAATAAAATGGCAGATGGTTTTGTTTAGTTCTCAGAAATCTTTAGGCCTTTTCTTAGTGAACAGATTGCAGCAGCGATGGCTGTTGGAGTCATATTAGGCCTGTTTTCCGTGATTACTATTTTGATACTGTTAAAGTCAGCTAGCTTGACAGTTTGTAAAACCAGCACCAAAACCGGAGTATGTTGAGTTCCAGCTGGTGGCCTGGTGGTTGGCGAGTTGCTCCTGCGATCAAAAGGTTGTGGGTTCAAATCCCAGGACTGCCAATGGCACCACTGACGTACCTTTGAGCAAGGTACTGTCCCCACACATTGCTGCCTGAGTCATTGTCGGCTGCCCCCGGCTTCACTTGAGGGAATGGGTTCATTGCAAAAGCCAAATTTCACACTGTTCACGCTGTGTGCTGTGGCGTGGTGTGATGTGTTCACATGCAACTGATTCACTTTCACTTCACTTAAATCTGCCTGGATTGAAATAGTCATTGTTTTTGAGTGTAGCTTCTCATCCTTATCTTGATAATCAGACTTCGTCAACTAGGATTATTGCCACTGTTTTTTGTAAACAAAATGAATACTCTTGAGATTTGGAAGCGTAACCACGCAGAACTGGGAGACTTTACATACGACACACTCACAGACTCTCACAGACTCTGCATACGACACACTCACAGACTCTCACAGACTCTGCATACGACACACTCACAGACTCTCACAGACTCTGCATACGACACACTCACAGACTCTCACAGACTCTATGTACAACACACAGACTCTCACAGACTCTACATACAACACACTCACAGACTCTACATACGACACACTTACAACATAGCCAACTTTTCAGCGTTTCTGTATGAATCGCACCCATAATTTAAAGCGAACACTTAGAGTACCTCGGGGTCTGCAGCACTTTTTTTTACTAGCCCTACCCAGACACACCTACCTGAAAGTAGTAATGCATTCTGGAACCTCTGGCAGTGAGACACAGGTGTGTTCCATTACTGTTCCCATTAAAAGCAGCAGGACTTCTACCCTTAAGCAAGTCATTTTCCCTCATTTTCTGCTTTCCTATCTGCCTGTTTTGCTCCACATATGCAGAGACATTCTGGATGAACCCCCAGTTTGTGATCAAACTGAACGAGGAGGACGACGACCCAAACGACAATGAGACTGGCTGCAGCATGGTGATGGGCTTGATCCAGAAGAACCGTCGGAAGCTGAGGAAGCAGGGGGAAGACATGCACACCATCGGCTATGCCATCTACGAGGTCAGTTTTTGCTCCCACCTTCTGTATCTTGCCTGTATCTTTATTATAGGCAGGGAAACGGCATTCCTCTTACCTCTTCAGAGTGCCACTCCTGCTCGTCCTACTGATCCAATCTAGCATTAACCATTTGAAAATGTTAGAATGTTAGAATGAATTTTAGAATGTATTAACGCTGTATAAACACTGATAGCTGCACCACTCGTTCAGGAGCATCCGTATCCAGTGCAAACTGAGGAAACATCGCTGAACTTCACACACAGCATGACAGTTAAATACCATTACATACTCAGGATCGGTGTGGACACTGTATTACACACTGTTAGCTGACCAGAGTTTAGAACGTACATCATTGGGTTTTTAATGTAGTAAATTTGGTGGAATCTTATGCACTCTCTCTCTCACCTTTTCTGTCCTTGAGATAACTTAACAGCTCAACATAGATTGAGCTTCAGTGCTAGCTTAAAGAAGTAAACTTCAGAGACCAGACGAGTAATGTCTGACTGACTACATTTGGGGTGAGGGAGAAAGCTGTGTACAGACTATCTTTGAACTGTTCCTTTAAATTGTGGTGGAGCAGCTTCAGGGTAGAAACTGAGAACCACCAGTCTAAGAAACGGGAGAAGAGGAGAAGAGAGGCAGAAGGGCAGGAGAGGAGAAAATGCCATGGGGATGGAAAGGGAGAGAGGGATGGAAGGGGAGAGAGGGATGTGTGTGTAGAGAGCTTGGAGAGGAGGCGTGGTTGACTCTGCAGCTCGGGAAGGTACACTCAGTCAAGGGCATTCTGTTCTTGGAGTCTTCCTGTGTTTGTTGTTAAGCCACTGTGCACTGGAGCCATCAAATCAGTCAAACAGACTAAAGATTGAGTGGTCTAAAATATAAAATTTCAGGTTTTGTTGATTTTATAAATGAAAAAAGTTCACATCGTCTACAGGGAACACCTAAACATGGCATTTCTTTCTGTACAGTACTGTACAGTAAAATGCACAGAATGGTGTTCTCTGTAGAGCAGTGGCTACCAAGCCTTCCTCTGGAGATCTATTTTCCTCAAGAGTGTGGTCCAGCCATTCAAAGACTTCTGTAGAAGTAACTGGAGTAAGCAGGGAAGATTGTGGATGGTAGATCCCCAGGACCAGGGGGTGTGTAGAGGTACTATAGATGATGTGCACTTATTTTCACATAGAAAATCAATACAATCAATCAACTGACAAGGGACATCCAAACTTTTGCACACGATTTCATGCTCCCATCAACAAGTACCTTCAAGCAGCTAGCATCTGAGCTTGTGTGGTACTTCAAGTCTGTCACGTATATCAGGGCAAAGGAGAATCAAATGAGAGTCAACACACAATTCCATAAGTGTTATTTTATAGATCTGATATTATTGAAGTATTATTCTAATATGTGGGAAATCCCCTGTGTGAGTCTGTGTTTGTAGTGATGGAAGAAGGCAGCTGGTAGCCTAGTGGTTAGGGCGTTCGCCCTGCGATCAGGAACTCGTGGGTTTGATTCCCAAGACTGCTAGGCACCTCTGAGGTACCCTTGAGCAAGGTACCGTCCCCACACACTGCTCC
>JBBPCZ010000019.1:20540023-20554401 GCA_037974445.1 Brycinus macrolepidotus | reverse complement strand
CTTTGGAAATGACCGCAGGCCGTAAACACGGTCAGGAAATCATAAAACATCCCCATAAAAGAAAGTGGATGATGATGGTTCCACCTTTTAACCCATATTATTCATAAATATGATGAAACAGTAGAAATGCAGGCCCATTGATCCTGCGCTGTAAAGTGTAAGGGTGTGTTCCATTTGAACTGGGAAGACTGAATTTCCGAGTTCCTAGCAGGACAGTCCAGGAGAACAAGTGAGAAAACCGAGATGGACCTCCAAAAAAAAAACAACTTTGTTGCAATTGTTAGACAAGTCCCTCAAACCTGCTTATTTATCTGAGATTGTACAGGACCTCAGTGAAAGCATGTTGTAATTACATCATTAAAGTGATAGTTTTCAAAAGATCTTAAACGCTTTGGACGTCTGGCTCCATTCACCAGCACTGTGGACGTCTGGTTCCATTCAAGACCACTGTGGACGTCTGGTTCCATTCACCACCACTGTGGACGTCTGGTTCCATTCAAGACCACTGTGGACGTCTGGTTCCATTTACCAGCACTGTGGACATCTGGTTCCATTCAACACCACTGAGGATGTCTGGTTCCATTTTCTACCACTGTGGACATCTGGTTCCATTCACCACCACTGTGGACGTCTGGTTCCATTCACGACCACTGTGGATGTCTGGTTCCATTCTCCACCACTGTGGACGTCTGGTTCCATTCACCACCACTGTGGATGTCTGGTTCCATTCACCGCCACTGTGGACGTCTGGTTCCATTCTCCACCACTGTGTTTACCACAGCAGTTTCTCTAAAGTCAAACATGTTGCACAAAAACAACTTTGAACGACTTTGTTTACATCTGAAGTATTTCATCATGCGCTTATAAAACACAGTGAACTTATACTCCAATGTGATCCACCAATCAAACGCGAGACAAACAGCAGTAAATGTCATTATAAAGTTAGATCAGCCTTGATAAGCATAAGAAACCGTGTCAGCTTGCGCTGAACTGACTCCGTGACCCGCCGTGACCTTTGGAAATGACCGCAGGCCGTAAACACGGTCAGGAAATCATAAAACATCCCCATAAAAGAAAGTGGATGATGATGGTTCCACCTTTTAACCCATATTATTCATAAATATGATGAAACAGTAGAAATGCAGGCCCATTGATCCTGCGCTGTAAAGTGTAAGGGTGCGTTCCATTTGAACTGGGAAGACTGAATTTCCGAGTTCCTAGCAGGACATTCCAGGAGAACAAGTGAGAAAACCAAGCTGGACCTCCAGAAAAAAAAAACTTTGTTGCATTAGTTAGACAAGTTAGCCATTGTTTTCCACTGTTAGCAATACCAGTTCTCGCCAGGTAGGCCATTGTTAGCATGTTAATGAAAATGAAGGCCAAAAAAACACACCATACATGATTTAATAGATGATTTAACAGCATGACATAGTCATGTTAGCGGAATAACCGTATATCCATGAATCTGGATGGAAATTACACAACTTAATGTGTAAGTTTCAGGGTTTAAGCCAGGCTGAAGGTTCACTGTTTGTTTGTCTGGGTTAATAAGATGGGTTAACAGGCTGGTCCAGATCTTCTGTTCCATAGTGACGCATGGCGAGGCCTGTGGTCAAAGCCGTAATTAAACTATATACTGGGGGGAGACACCTCTCTGAATATTCAGACGTGTGGTTTGTATGAACACAGTGTGTGGTTTGTCTGAACACAATGTGTGGTTTGTCTGAACACAGTGTGCGGTTTTGTCTGAACACAGTGTGTGGTTTGTCTGAACACAGTGTGTGGTTTGTCCGAACACAGTGTGTGGTTTGTCTGAACACAGTGTGTGGTTTGCCTGAACACTGTGGTTTGTTTGAACACGGTGTGCGGTTTGTCTGAACACAGTGTGCGGTTTGTCTGAACACAGTGTGCGGTTTGTCTGAACCCCAGCAGAATCAAATTCCTGTCTGTGGGTTTGATCAATATAAACACTGCTCTGTCTCTCTTTCATTATTTATAAATGTATTAAAGGAGTAAATCTGGATGCAGTGTGAGTTACTCAGACTGAATCACTGTGTCTGTTCAGAGCTTTTGTACAGTGTTATTAAAATGATCATTTTATGAATGGTTATAGTCTCACAGTGTTACTCCAACTGTCATTTATGGTCGTTTCGTTTGTGCTGGTGCGTATATTAGGGGGTTACGGTAAAGAGACCTGGGCAGGTTTTAGTAAACGTAGTAATATTTTAGAACCGCAGGTAAAGAGTTTTCCTTGATTTGGAGGGGGTGTTGTTGGCAGCATATTTGGTTCCACAAATGTTGACTCCATGGCAACGGCCTTGCCTGTAATTATCAAGTCTGCCCGGCCCGCTGAAAGTCGCCCACTGCTGAAATCTTAATGACTGTAATGCGACCCGAACCCAGGATTGCGCAACACGTGTGTCACCGCTAAAGGGTCACGGCTGAGGTCGCCTTTCACACCTAGGGAGCAAACCGCAGTCAGGAGGACTTTATCTCCCGGATCATTTTCTCTCAGAAGAGCAGATATTTAATGGGACTTCCACACTTTCTCACGCGTAATAGACTCTCACGCTTTCTGACACTCACTGTTAGGGAAAAGCACGTTACCACAGCTACGCTTAGCTCAACTCCATGGTTCTAGGTAACAGTGAGTCATTCAGGGTAAGAAACCACGTAAGGGAGTCTGTTAGAGGTCATTGTCTCGATCATGTCTTGGATGATCCGCTACATTTGGTGGTGGTGGTGGTGGGGGGGTTCTAGCCAGGTTAGCCATCATTACCCAGTGTTAGCAATACCAGCAGTACCACTCGGTTGGGGTGGGGGAGGGCAGTGCAAATTTGATTTACAGCATAGCTATAAAGCTTTAAGGCGATGTTGGCGCGACCGAAGGGGACAGAAAGACATTTCGCTGAGACAGAGGGACGGATATAAAGAGGCACAGACGGACAGACGGGGGCAGGTGACCATTGGCTCAGCCAGATTATTCCTGCACAGATTAGTGTGTGTGTGTGTGTGTGTGTGTGTGTGTGTCTGGGCCACTTGCTCTACACTTACGTGACACTTATCGGAAACACTTTTAGTGAAGAGTCAGAGACTGTAGTCAAATATGTTACTATATTAACAAAAAAACAACAACAAAATAGAGTTCGAACGGTTGCTATGGCAATGACAGTAAGCTTTATTATTACGATAAAGCTGCATAGTTGGTCTAATCGAGTGCTAATCTATATGTGTGACCCTGTATTTATCTCTTTGTGAGGACCTGGAGGATGAAAACCTGAGCGCCGTGTAGTTGTGGGGACATCAGGCTGCTCCTCGTGAGCAAAAATCTCCCCCGGAAAAAGAGGCCTGGTTCCTTCGGTTACTGGGGTTAAAGGGAAACTCCAGCGTTTCTCAAACTGATTTGAAATCGGCTTCATCAGTGGCACGTGATCAGCACAGACAGGAATTTAGGAAATAACTTTATTTAGATAATAATCTGGAAAAGAACAGGGAACCAGCTCATAAAACTATAGTAGAGGCCGGTGGGCAAAAAGCAATAAAGGGAACGACTGGGCTGGTGTCGCACAGCAGCACTTACAGATACACACTTGCACCGCATCATAGTGAAAGCTATAGAAACACCACACACACACACACACATACACTGATCCACACTGGCACAGCAGCATAGTGAATGCCATAGAAACACTACACACACACACACACACACACTGATACACACTTGCATAGCAGCGCAGTGAAAGCTATAGAAACACCACACACACACACACAAACACACACTGATACTCACTTGCACAGCAGTACAGTGAAAGCTATAGAAACACCACACACACACTGATAGACACTTGCACTGCATCATCGTGAAAGCTATGGAAACAACACACACTGATACACACTTGCACAGCAGTACAGTGAAAGCTATAGGTACACACGCACTCTCTCTCACACACACACACACACACACACACACACACACACACACACACACACACACACACTCGTGTACATCATCATAGTGGAAGCTATATAAACACCACACACGAGTGAGCGCGCGCGCACTGCGCATGCGCACTGCTGCAGCGCTGTCTGAAGCACGTGGGCCATGTCTGACCGTGCTGCGCTGCTGCTGCACTGCTGTTCATTCATCAGAACGTTCAGACACACGGAGCTCGCGCCTGTCTGTACATTTATCAGCGTGTGTGTGTGTGCGTGTGTGTGTGTGTGTGTGTGTGTGTCTCTGATGTAAACCCTGTCTGGAAGCCGGGGGAGTTTTTATAGTGTGTTTTCCTTCCACGCAGCCTGGTCACATTTAATCGCATGCGGTCCTGGTGCGTGGGGAGAGGGAGGGGGAGGGCAGGGGGCGGGGCGCTGCGCTGCGCTGCGCGCGGGACCCGCAGCACTGACGGAGCCCCAACCTCACTGAGGAGCGGGGGTCCAGAGACCCTGGAAACTCTTAGCTCCCGGGCCAGTGCGGGTCGGAGGATGTGCTGATGGTGTGATTTTAGTGAAACGGCAGATGAGGCGCAGACTGCGGAACCTGTGAGGGAAAAAAACTGCGCTCAGAACAGCCGCAGTGAGTAAAGACATCAGTCAGAACCGGTCCGGACTAAAGAACTGCAGCCTTTTCACCAGACTCTACAGAAACAGCAGTGTGGAGAGATGTGAGGTAATTAATGCTGGCAAAGTGGCAAAAATATGGAACTACACAACTGCTTTGTCTATCTATCTATCTATCTATCTATCTATCTATCTATCTATCTATCTGTCTATCTATCTGTCTATCTATCTATCTGTCTATCTATCTATCTATCTATCTGTCTATCTATATATGTGTGTGTGCGTGTATCATAAGAATATTACAATAATAATAGCTTGTTTTGTGGTGTTCTATATATATGTACAATTTAACCTACCGTTACAAATAAGAAAACTTATTCTCATAATAGAAAATAAGCTATTATCACTGTAATATTCTTAATATATATACGTGTGAATATATAAATATATATACAAACATATATACATACTTTTTTATGTAGGTATGTTTGTATGGATAAGCTGCTGTTATAATTTACGCTACCATTACAAGCAAGAAAACATTCTTATTCTTCTTCTCGTTATATAAGAGGTTCAAAAAAAAAAAAAAAAAAAGCCTGAAGATTGTGGGGGACATTTTGTCCGGTTCTAGTTGATCTCTGCCCCTAAAGGCAGGCGGGCACCATGCAGCCTTTTTTTTTCCACTGGATTATTTATTTATTTGTCTATCTATCCATTTATTTATCTGTTTAAAAATGAATCTCTTTTTTTTCTAAGCTGGGCTCATGAACATTTGCATTGCTAATCGATTAATCAGTTATCACTGTCTCCTGAATATTTTTTCCCTATGCAGTAAACCCGAAGGAGGTACGTGCCTATGTATGTCTACGGGTACATGTGCCTGTCGTTTTCTAGAATTAATATTAGGGCAGAAAACACATTTTCTGCCCTAAAACAGACACAATTTCTTTCATAGCATTACAATATGACATTTTATTTTTTTATAGTTTTTTAAAATTATGTATTGACCCGTTTTTTAATCATAGGGGATATTTGGCCAAAAAAAGAACAAGCTCAACCGGCCAATTGTATTTGAATAGCCATTTCATATGAATTTGTAAATATGATCCTTGTTTTATTTTTCACTCATTGGTTTTTATAATATATTGGCATGTTTTATAATCATTGAGGATGATATTTGGACAAAAAAGACAACCTGAGCCGGCCCAAACGCATCTGAATGGCTTTAGCTTAGCTAGTAGAAGTCCCCACTCAGTGGTTTAAAACAAAAACAAACCGGTTGAATGAGTTCTTTTGGCGGTAAAGTTTAGATCGTCTACAGTGAATATTTGAGCTTATGTATCACGGAGTTGATTTATGGTGTGAATCAGGGGCGTCTGAAGCATGGGGGGCATGGGACGTACTGTTGGAAGGGACTGAAACGAAGGGGGGTGATATCCGTAGCGTAGTGTTTTCACGACGGTGGGGGGGCTGTCAGGTGCGCGCGCTGCGCTCGGCGTCTCGCGTGTTTCCCTCATACAAATCGGTTGGATAAGTGGGGGGGGCGAAACGAATGATTTTTAAATAATATAATGGTTCCAGCGCCCATGGTGTGATGTTTTGAATTTGCCGCGCTGGTCCGGCGTCGTGAATGAGAGACCAGATAGCTCATCCCACGTTGGCATGGTTACTCTCATTTGCATGCCCCGCCTACCTATGCTCGACTACACTGTTAACTCGGCCCGCAGCTGAGCTGATTTGAATTATGCCCCGCCCACAATGCGTCGCACAATCTGAATATACCGCCCACAGGCGCACGAAACCCTAAACTCAACCCTGTGCTAATCTGAATGCCCCGCCCACCTGTGTGCGAAGCGGTAGACTCAACCCTGTGCTGATTTGAATGCTCCGCCCACTTGCGTAATCTACAATGAACGGAATGGCCCACCCACATCCCGGAGCTGAATTTGAATGCCCCGCCCACGCTGCGGAGCTTCAATAATGTGAATGGAGATTAGATGAGTCTCCGAAGACTGAAGGAGCCGAGGAGAGCGGCCAGCCTCGCTTAAAACATAAATGAGACGGACGAGAACCGTGAGTTCTTCTTGTAAACCTTATTTTCCACGTCTCTGACCTTGTTAAACGCCGTTTGTGCCCTGTGTGTCCGTGTTTTTCCGTCTGTTCGTGTGTTGAGGCGGTCGGTTGGTCTGAGCTAGCCGTTAGCACAGCCTGCTAACAACGGTCTCCTTTTGTTCCTCAGCCTAAAACAAAGAGCAGGGCTGAAAACCCCTCAGACTGGCCTTATTAAAGACAGTTTTGGCACATTTAGACTGAAAATCAACCTTTTATGCTCTTAAAGGACGTATGTGAGTCATTTGTTGTTGTTTTTTTAGGCTAAAATAGCGATTTTTTTCTCTCCGGCTGCGTAGCTATGGCGATTTTACGGAGCCGCGAAAACACATTTTCTGCCCTAAAACAGACACAATTTCTTTCATAGCATTACAATATGACATTTTATTTTTTTATAGTTTTTTAAAATTATGTATTGACCCGTTTTTTAATCATAGGGGATATTTGGCCAAAAAAAGAACAAGCTCAACCGGCCAATTGTATTTGAATAGCCATTTCATATGAATTTGTAAATATGATCCTTGTTTTATTTTTCACTCATTGGTTTTTATAATATATTGGCATGTTTTATAATCATTGAGGATGATATTTGGACAAAAAAGACAACCTGAGCCGGCCCAAACGCATCTGAATGGCTTTAGCTTAGCTAGAAGTCCCCACTCAGTGGCTTAAAACAAAAACAAACCGGTTAAACACTGTTTCTTTGACTTTCTCTCTGCTTAGGTGGTTAAAGTGAATAAAGTTGGGCTGGTAAAGTTGGTTAAAGTGGGTTAACTGTGAAGTAAATGTGACTGATGTTAATAATCGACAAGAAACTGCTTTGTGTTGTGAGTGGCTTTAAATAGTAGTTTGATTTTATTATCTTATTAATTCCCAGCTCTTTTAGTTTTATTCTGAGGCTGGTGGTTGAGCCTGACAGGGCTGCTGGAGAGCCAGCTAGGGCTAAATGGTTGAGCTGGCATGTTGGCTGGTCTTATGACTTGGCCAGCTAAGCCTCTTTGGCAAGACTAAAGCTGCAGGTCATTGTGTGGGTTAATATAAACCTGTAAAGCTCACTGTTATCTCCAGATCACCAGTTACACACGCCACTTTCACAGCTGCCCCTGTGTGATATTAACTGGATACAAGCCCCATAATAATCAAGCTTTCTCCCCCAACAAAATGGTCGGGTAGTGCTCTACTATTTCCGTCCTGAAGAGGTGCAACGTGGCCACCAGCACCAGTCTCCCTCCGTCTCCCTTTCTCTCTCTCTCTGTTTAGGGGTGTAACGATACACACTTCTCAGGTTCGATGCGTATGTGCTTTGATTCTTTATGTCAGTCATACAGAGCAGTATGTACTGCGCATATCCCGCTTGTAAATGTACCACTTGTGGGACTAATAAAGGATGATCTTATTTCATCAATTTGGTTCGGATCAATAAAACCAGAGCTGCACAATATGGGCAGCGTATAAGTATTTAATGTTGGATCTTGTTTGAATTTGGAGTCCATAAAGGTTAAAAAGAAGTAAGACTGATGTTTATATTATAAAGAAACATTTTTATTCTGAGCATTCAGGTTGTTTTGTCGTCAGTGGGACTAAAATGGTAACTAATACATGAAATATTGATATGTTGATGAATAACATTCATCTAAAACGGGTTCTGGTGTATCTGTAGTGTTAAGGAACTCATAAGAAGACAAAAAACTGGGTACCCGGTCCTGGACATTTTCTTATCGGTTCTAATTTGGAACCTACTTTTAGTTCCCAATCCTATCAGTATTATGGTTTTATTGCTTCATATTGCCTTTCAAGATATTAAAGGGCCCATATCATCACGTTTCTGGAATTAAAAAGGCTTAAAGTCTTCAGATGTCACAAAACCAACACATTTATTTAAATCTCCTTATTCTGACTACAGCAGTTTAACCCTGGCCATTCATGCACCGATTCACCAACACCTTTAATGATTAAAAATTAGACTTTTGTTAGATTTCATGAAGACCTCGATTCATCAGAACACCCAGTAACTCACCAGGAGCTGTGATTGGTCACCCTGTTAGAAACAATGTGATTGGTTAGAGGCTCATTTGCATATTGTAGCCTTCTGTGATATCAGTATTGCAGAGACAGATCTCAATAACGATTAACAGATGATATGTAGTGCAGCCCTAGTTGACAAAGTAAATTTGCTCAGAATTTAATCTTCTCACACCGGGAATTGTCTCATGAATTGAATATTAGTGCTTTATTCAGCCAGAGGAGCAGTAATAGGAATAGTTTGGGACTCACTCATTCACTCAATCTCTCTCTCACACACACACACACACACACACACACACACACACACACACACACACACACACCCTTCTGTTGAGGGGCTGTTTGTGCTCTGGTCGTCCTCAACAGAGTAATAGGAGCCATTTGGGGTTTACACACACACGCCCTCATGGAAACAGTCTGGAGTCTGAGTCGTTTTATAGCCATGTGAATGCTTCTCTCTCTCTGTCTTATTTTAGCCTCCAAAACCATCTGGTTTGTTTGAAAATAAGCATAAAATGAATGAATTAAATAAACCTAAACATTTAACCCTGTAAATGTAGTTTAAACGCATTTTACTTTTGAGGATTGGTGGTTTTTGCATGGTAAAAGCAAGAAAAAACTGAAAATGCAAGATTATGCCAGTGTGTACATAAAGCTGAACTCCTAATGACCAAAACTAAATTTGTTAATCTGTGTTTTTCTGCTTTGTGTGTTGTGTTACAGGAAACCCTGGTGTAAAATGGAGGATAGTTTTGATTGCGACTGCGGTGAGCTCGAGCCACCTGATCACTGACGGAGAGCGATCCTGCTGAGGTCGGCCAGCTTTCCCGTTTTCGGACACCGGCCGCTTTAGGACAGGCGAAAGGAGAAAAGGAAAAAAAAAAAAAAAGAAGGAGCCTAGTGTAGTTCAATTAAAAGCAAAATTGTGCTTAGTTAGCACGTTAGGATAATGCTGCTGCTCAGGACGAGTCGTACACTGAATGTATCGGCACTGTAAGGATGCTGGTGCTGGTCGACACTTTAATTATTATTTCATTCACCCACAGAGATTACTGATCAGCCTCCGAGTCCATTCCATTATAGGCTGAGGTAGGAAAACCAGATTATAAAAGGAAGCTCCATTTTGTTTTTGAGGAGACCCGAAAAGTGTTTTCTCTTTGTTTGTTTTTTGTTGTTTCCCACGATGAGAATACATTCTGGCAACATATCATTTAGGTTGTCCTATTGCCACTTGACCGTGAGGGGAAGGAAGCACTGAGACCCTCGGTAGTGTGTGTGTTTGCCTGTTTTGCCTTTCATCAAAATCAAACCGCGGATAGTTATTGCTTTTTTTCTGTCAAAAGGTAGAACAGAAGGTACACGGCTCATATCAGAAACGTTGCCCTTTTCATATCAAAAATAACTACGTTCGTTATAACCGCAGTCAGAGGAGGCACTGTTTCACCGAGTTTAAAATAGAAAATTAAAATTAGACATGGCGGAGAAATTCGAAAGCCTCATGAACATTCACGGGTTCGACCTGGGCCCTCGCTACATGGACCTGAAACCTCTGGGCTACGGGGGCAATGGTCTGGTGTTCTCCGCCGTGGACACGGACTGTGACAAGCGGGTGGCAGTGAAAAAAATCATCCTGACGGACCCGCAGAGCATCAAGCACGCGCTCCGTGAGATCAAGATCATCCGGCGGCTTGACCACGACAACATCGTCAAGGTGTTTGAGACGTTGGGCCCCAGCGGCCGGCGGCTGACTGAGGACGTGACCTCACTGACCGAGGTCAACTCGGTCTACATTGTGCAGGAGTACATGGAGACGGACCTGTGCAAGGTGCTGGAGCAGGGCCTGCTGTCCGAGGGCCATGCCCGCCTCTTCATGTACCAGCTGCTCCGTGGCCTCAAGTACATCCACTCGGCCAACGTCCTGCACCGAGACCTGAAGCCCGCCAACCTGTTCGTCAACACAGAGGACCTGGTGCTCAAGATCGGAGACTTTGGCCTCGCCCGCATCATGGACCCACACTATTCACACAAGGTGAGCACTGGTTTTGAGCTACTGCTACTGGTCAGCAGTTTGTGGATACATTATTTTGTACATGGGGCAACTGCTGGTCTGGTGTTTAGGGAGTTGTCCCTGCAATCGGAAGGTCATGCGTTCAAATCTCAGGACTGCCAGTGGCACCCCTATGGTACCCTTGAACAAGATACCACCCCCACACACTGCTCCCCGGGCGCTGAGTCGCTGGCTGCTCACTGCTTCACTTGGGTGAAAGGGGTTAAATGCAGAGGACAAATTTAACACTGTGCGCTGTGGTGTGTTCAGGCATGAGAAATGGTGTTTGCAAAGGTGTGTAGATGTACGATTGTCTGTGTGAAGGTTTGTAGATGGTCTGTGTGAAGGTGTGTCGATGTACGATGGTGTGTGTCGATGTACGATGGTGTGTCGATGTATGTTGATGACTATTGAATCGTGAGCTACGACGCAAGTTCATACAGAAGAACAAAACGTCATCAGCCTGCGCTGGTGCTGCGTTAAGATGACGACTTGCATTCTGGCAATTGTGGTTTTAATTTTTGCAGAGGAAAATCCAGAGAGGAGGAGGCGGCGTAACGGTGTTTCTTCATTTCTCCTCCATGCTGTTTGAATTTTGTCGTGTTGATAAATACGTCATTTAATGCTGCATTTTGATTGGCTGGTCAGTAGACGTAGGTCATAGCAGCACATACACTGTTCTTGTTCTTGTCTCTGTGTGTCTGGGCAGTCGTAACAACCAATTTCCTCTGGGATCCATAAAGGTTTCTGATTCTAATTGGGGTGTAAAGCAGAGGTGCAGAGTTTAGTTTCAGGGCTGGTTAGCTGTTCTGGTTTTAGGTTCTGTTCGCAGCTGTTGGAAAGGTTCGTTTGCGAGCGGTGGGCGTGAGAGAGGAAGTGAATGGTGTCGAAGTTCCTGAAATAAAGCCTCGGCTTCCTGCAAGTTCACTTCCAGCCTCGGACCCCGCAGACCTCGCGCCGAAGGTGAAGGATGCGGCGTGTTTCTGAGCGCGAGGGAGTGTGTCTTGTGAAAGGAAGCTCGTTTTGTAAGCCTTTATGAGAAACGGGTGTGTGTCACACAGATGAATGATTTAAGCCTAAAGTGAGGTTCTGCCTCTGGCTCTTTTCCCACCAAACGGTCTCAGCTTTGGCTTTTTACCATAATCTCTATCTGCCGGTCTGGTCAAACATCACAGACCAGACCATCTTCCTGCGGTCAGTAAGAACTCCAGCTTTTCATAAGCAACTAAGTTCATTGTGCACTTAAACGTTTTAAAACATGCTTTAAATTTAGCTTTTATTTAAAATTCCTACTTTTTAAAAAAATGATCTGTGTTGCTGCCTCAGATCGTTTTAAGCAAGATTACTTTTTTTATGTTTTACATTTAAAAGGTAATTCTAAAATGTAAGAAATTAGATTCAAATAATTTTCTTTTAATATATTGCCATGAGCAAATATTAACCAACAAATTTTATTTTTTGTTACTGTTGAACTTCATCAACCGTCTGTACAGCACTTTTGCTTCTACCGTTATGAAATTTATTATTATTACTATTATTATTGAAAATAAAACTGTATGTCCCATGAGTCCTGTAATTGGTTCATAATTCATCTGAACGCATCCCATCAGAGTGCAGTGGGCTGGACTTATAATAAAATGAGTGGTGCTGTGCTTAATCAAAATTGGAATGTTATATGATGGTTCTAAATAGTTCATCCTTAAAACCCCAACCTAATACCCTGCCCTTTTTGTGTCTTTATGTAATTTAAAGACTTTTTCTGAAAATACAATTATATTTATATGAGAATAGCATGATTTTCTTCACCCCAGTGACATCTATTATAAATGAAGAACATTTTCCATCACCTTAAAACGTGTTGGAGAAATGGTTTTTTTTTTTGGTTTTTTGTTTTTTTCTTCCTCGACAGTGATGAGATAAAGCCTTCAAGTTAATTTGAACTCGGTCCCAGACCTCATTCACTCTGTGCTTCTCAGAATTGCATGTTTATTGCATTTTTTTCCTGCTGTTTTTCATTCAGCGTGATGTGACTAAGCTTTGGAAAGTAGGTTGCTGGAGTTTTTTTCCTGAGGACGCCGCGAGCCACGGTAATTCCACCGGCTGCTTCTGCGAGACGCTCACACGTGTCTTAGATTAGTCATCGCTTCTCCTCTCTCACGCTCACGTGATCCTCTTGATCTGTTCCAGAAGCTTGCTCTCTCTCCCTCGTTCGGTTACCTCGTCACAGGGCCATGTATAGGGACACAGGATTTGGCGAAGTGCTATTTCTGCTGCACCTCTAAGAATAGTTGCCCTACCAATAGGACAACCCATGACCGCTGATGAGCCATGAGACCTAAATCAAACGTGTCTGTGCACAAATACGTGTTGGTTTAACTCTAATAAAAAGTTATCTCTAATACACTCGCTTATGTGGTTTCTGACATGTTATTTATGTTGTGCCTCCAAAAACACTTGTGAGAGCTCATGCCTGCTGATGAGCCATGAAGCTTAAATGAAATGTCTACAGAGAAATAAATGTCGGTTGAGCTTGGTCATCTTTAAGACTTGCTTATGTGGCTTCTGACACTGTACGACTCACTATTATGTAGGTTGCGCCTCTGAGAATAGTTGCCCTACCAGTAAGACGACTCTTGATTAATGAGCCATGAGACCCAAATTAAACGGGTATACGTGCAAATAAATGTCGGTTTAGCCTAAAGTCATCTCTAATAGACTCGCTTATGCAGTTTCTTACACTGTACGACTCACTTTTGTCTATAAGTATGGACTGACAGTAGCAGCATCTTGATGCCTTTGTACTTTAGTTGATTTTTCTAGGTAACAGTGTGTCATATGGTGTCAGAAACCGCATAAGTTTATTAGGGATCACCGTTTGAGGGAAGTGTTATTTAGCTGTGCAGGAAAAGTACTTGTTGGCTAAATCAAAAGAAACAAATTTTAGACACCAAACATCCCTTTGCTGATCGACTACATTTGGAGGTTGGAGGTGGGAGGTGGGAGGTGGGGGGGGTGGGGTGGGGGGTTTAGCCCTGTCTTGAGGGCACCAGATGTTTTTCCCTGTTACTCATAAAGCTCACCCTGGTTTTTGGCCTTTTTGAAGTCCGGTTTCATATGAACAGAGGCATTTGAGGGGAGGGAGGGGAAAAAAAATCCCCTCAGTGCACTCCGTGGCCCCAAACCGCCCCCCTTACCCCTCCCCCTTTACTCCTCCCCCTCCTCACGTCCGGAGATCTTTGTCTGGCCTGGATAAGCCCTCTTTTTTCCTTTTTTTCGGTACCGAGACAGACGCCGAGAGGGGCAGGCCACTCTGAAAATGGTCCTTCCCTCCGCTCAGCACTTCTGTGGTGGCTGCCCAAGGTTTCCGTGGGAACAAACCGCAGTCCCGCTCCGTCTTTGCTATCATAACCACAGTGACGACACACACAGCCCACACTCCCCCCTTCTGGCTGGCACCACTAAACTGCCTCCGGGAAGTCGTCTTCTGTTTCATAAAACTTTCCGTTGCCAGACAGCTCCAGATTTGTAGACTGCTGCTGTTTTTCTCAAAATATACAGACAGTATTGGGACATCTGACCATTACACCAAAGGGGACTTTAATGACATTGTGTTTGGGTGGGGGTGGGGGGGGGGGGG
>JBBPCZ010000019.1:20497849-20509674 GCA_037974445.1 Brycinus macrolepidotus | reverse complement strand
ACTGTTGTGCTTGAGAGACACCATCGACCGGAATCAAATTCCTTGTATGTGTTCACTCACATACTTGGCCAATAAACGCGATTCTGATTCTGATTCTAATCTGTGAATTGACTGAATGTTACTGAATGTTAATTTCATCCCCTCATCATCTGCTGTGATTTTATTGCATTTATTTTTATTTTTATTGCATTAATACTAAGTCACTTTCATAAACCTTTTTGCACTACTAATCTGCTGGTACAGCACACTAAATCTTACACAGAGCAATGTTACACTGTTCTTTTGTTACAATAATGTTCTTGTTGTTGCACTATTGTTTATTGTCTGTTTTTTTCTATTCTCTATTCTATTTTTTCTTTCTTGTTGCACCGAGCATGCTAATGACAAAAGAATTTATCTCGCAGTAAACAAAGTTCTTTCTTATCTTATCTTATAATAATAATAATAATAATAATAGCAACAAGAACAAAAACAACAACAACAATAATAATAATAATAATTACCGCAGTGTCATTATTATTATTATTATTATTATTATTATTATTGTCCCCCTGTTGGAAAAGTCCTGTTTTGTGAACTACACCCCCCCACCCCTGTTGTGTTAAAGTACTCCCCGCAGGTCCTCAGAGGCTGTAGTGTGAATGATGCCGCTGTGAATCAGAGGTTTAACCTGTTTTTTTTAACTCGTTCTTCTTTATCTCGTTTCGTCACAGGACTGTTGCGCAACTCTTTTCCCGGAAAGCGCGTCTTTGGCTGCGTGACGTCACGGTCACGTTTCAGGAGCGGAGCCGCGGAGGGATACAGCCTCACCACCAGCGAGACCCGACCTCGACGTCATGGGAGCTTCGGCTTCTGGTCAAAATTACGAAATATTATACCTTATGTTGGTTGTTGAATTTAATAATAATAAAAAAAACCCCGAAATATTATTACTGCATTACATTATAATATACTATTATTATGTTATATAATTATTACATTATATTATGCGTGAAATCCATTATACTTAATATAATGTAAGGTACTAAATTCATTATATATTTATATGTGTATATTATATTATATTATACTATATCATGATTACACTCGTTATATTACATTGTGTGTAATATTGCAATGCACCTGAAAGCTGGAATTAAGGTGTTTTACAACATTTTGATTCTTTTCTGAGTCTTTAATTGTGGAAAAGCAAACAGGTAACGTTTTTAGATATGCATTTTAATTAGTCCAAGCCATACGATTTATTTAACACAAAGTATGGAGTACAAAAATAATACATTAATTTGTCATGCGTTTTGAAAATATGAGTAATTATTTTTGATGTGAACTTTTGAAAGCACAGTGGTGGACTTGTAATCATCTTTGTGGAAGCCATAATTGCTGCAAAGGGGGGACCAACTCCATATTAAAGTCTATGTATTTGAATACCATGTCATTAAAGTCCCCGTTGGTGTTATGGTCAGGTGTCCCAATACTTTTGTTCAAATCGTGTATTTGTGAGATTTAGATTTATTTTTAGATTTATGAGCCCATTTCATCGTTGTTAGATTTGTTTTTATTATTAGTCGTAGTAGAAGTATTAGGAGTAGTCGTAGTAGTTGTAGTAGCATTAGTGTTAGTAGTAGCAGTAGTAGTATTGGGAGTATTATCATTATTATTATTAGTAGTAGTTGTTGTAGTAGTAGTATTAGTATTAGGAGTATTATCATTATTATCATCATTGTTGTTGTTATTATTAGTAGTATAGGGAGTAGTGGTTTTATTATTTTGACTCTTACTGTTATTTATAACACAAACTCAAGTAAGAGAGGGGGAGGAGAGAGGATCTACGTATCGCGGATGTGTACACGTTGTTCTGTGTGTGTGTATTCTCCGACCGTCCTGTTCTCCTCTGCTGGGCTGATTCTGACTCTGATGGAGGTCCCGATGACTGCAGCTCCAGCTCCGGCTCCCGCCCCGGCTCTCAGCGCCGCTGGCGCGGCCCCCAGCAGCGAGGGCATCCTGATCGGGGACAGAGTTTACTCCGAGGTCTTCCTGACCATCGACAACTCTCTAATCCCGGAGGAGAAGCTCTCCCCAACCCCCTCTATGCTGGACGGCCTGGACCTGCACACCGAGACCGACCTCCGCATCCTGGGCTGTGAGCTCATCCAGTCCGCGGGCATCTTGCTTCGTCTGCCGCAGGTAAACACGGCGACCCGGGCTGTTTACTCTCTTATCTACCTGTTTGTTTGTTTTGAATGCAGTTCTGGGGTCAGTTCTGAAGTTCGAACTCTATTAAACGGAAATTAGCAGGGCTGCTAACGTTAGCTTCCCGCGTAACGACAACAGTGTACTTTAATGTAATTTTCCTCTACATATTACAGATGTGCGAATTAAAATGTGCCAACGTATAACCAACAATGCCGTTTTTATGGTCTGTATTTGAGCACTCTCCCGCCGTTAGCATTAGTATGTCTGCTAGACAAAAACAAAATGGCGGCCGGTGAGGCCGAAACATGAAATAAACCAGACTTTCTTCACAAATGTGGTTTTTATCTTTTCTAACAGGTGGCCATGGCGACCGGGCAAG
The DNA here is from genome assembly GCA_037974445.1 of Brycinus macrolepidotus. Classification (NCBI taxonomy): domain Eukaryota; kingdom Metazoa; phylum Chordata; class Actinopteri; order Characiformes; family Alestidae; genus Brycinus; species Brycinus macrolepidotus. Next base: position 20,507,102 of record JBBPCZ010000019.1, on the reverse strand, counting down.
TCCTGTTTCATCGGTTTTTCTACTCCAAGTCGTTTGTGAAGCACAGTTTTGAGGTAAGCCCGGTTTGGTTTTCAGGCCCGGGTGCGTAACCACAACGCAGCTCTGGCCGCCATGTTAGAACCAGCATAAAGAGCAGAGACACGAGGCACAAAATTTAACTTTCTTTCTCAGATATTTTGTCTAGACAAGGTTTAAACCTTCCTAAGCATAAATGACAACCAACCTGCAGTGTAACTCGCCTAGCGCATTCATAATTATAACTAACCGGCTTGACTTTCTCGGTCCACGTTAAATGTCCGCCCGCTTCAATGGAGGTGGAACGGACCAGATACACAATAATGCATAAAAGTATTGGGGCCTGGCCATTACACCAACAGGGACTTTAATGACACTACATTCAAATACATAGACTTTAAAATGGTCTTCCCTTCGCAGTTATAACAGCTTCCACTCTTCTTTGAAGGCTTTCCACAAGATTTTGGAGAGTTTCTGAGAGGAATTTGTGCCCACTCATTCTGTAGAGCGTTTATGAAGTCAGGCACTGATGTTGGGCGAGAAGGCCTGGCTCGCAGTCTCCGTTCCAGTTCATACCAAAGGTGTTGGATGGGGTTGAGGTCAGGGCTCCGTGCGGGCCAGTCAAGTTCTTCCATGCCCAACTCATCCAACCATGTCTTTATGGACCTTGCTTTGTGCACTGGAGCACAGTCATGCTGGAGTAGAAAAGGTTCTTTCCCAAACTGTCCACAAAGTTGGAAGCATGATGTCCAAAATGTCTTGGTATGCTGAAGCATTAAGATTGCCCTTCACTGGAAGTAAGGGGCACCTGAATTCAATAATTAAGGGGTGTCACAATACTTTTGTCCATATAGTGTATCTGGATAGTAAGTGGGTAACTTCCTCTGTTACAAAACATATGAGGCACTAAACTACTAAATAACATGGATAGTCTCTCTACAGATCTCCATAATATAGTATATTAGACTTCATTTCAGTTTCACCTTAGCTATAGTGTGGTCAGATCCTTTTCTACTGAAAGACAAAGACATGCATTTTCACATTAGCTCTGTCGCTGATGGATATGTTAATTCCCCACATTAAGCATCAAGTCCAGTGGTATTATCAATTGCATTAGATTTTCTCATCAACACTAAATCAGTTGCAGTCAACCTTCTAATCTACTCATTCAAATTTGAATCCCTGAGCAGTCGTGGCTGTTTTAGTACTATTGGAGTATGAGAACACTCATGGGAATGCTCAAGAGTTTCCTCAGCTGAGATATCACTGTCTATCGTGGCTGCTTATTTGTTTATCTGTTTATTTATTTTGTATAGTTGATATCTTGTAATGGTGAGTGTTATTGTATTGGCTTCACTCCATACTACCTCACTGTTTTTCCTTGCTCTTCCTTCAGATTGTCGCCATGGCCTGTATCAATCTGGCTTCTAAGATTGAAGAAGCCCCAAGGCGAATACGGGATGTCATCAATGTTTTTCACCATTTGAGACAGATTAGAGGCAAAAGGTAAGCTCTATTCATGCACTCTGTCATATTCTCAACTGATTCTTTTGCTTGTTACTTGTGGCAACAACCTCCCACCTTGACAGATTTTTCTTTGTGTAACATTTAAACGTCATCACTTTACATAAGTGAATCAGGTATATTTTGAATGTGTTTACTGTGAATAGTCTCTGCCTTTGTTTTTTTTTTTTTGTTTTTGTTTTTTACTAGAATGTTCTGATTTGAGTGCCATTTTGTTTGATTTGATGTACTCAACCATTTTAAGGCTTTTCAGTTTCTTCATCAGTCATTATTGGTAGTAACAGCAAGGTAGTAATCTGCTTACATGAACAAGTGAAATGTGTCCTGATCTCTCAGTTTAACTGACATTTTTTTGTATGTGGAAGTGTGGTTTTTGTTTGTTTAGATCGTAAATCTAGATGGGTAGGGATGGGTAATGGATTTGTTCAACTGAGTAAGAACTGAGGTATTAACTTGAATTCTCTTTTCCCTTGCAACCAACTAACAGCGACCAGCTACATTTACCAAAGCCTGGGTGATGTGGAATGGTACGTAGAGATGAAGCAGTCGGCATGGCAACAGTGAGCGAGGTGTCGCTTCCCCCCCCCCCTGCTCCCCTGGGAGACGCCAGTGGTCTGAAAGCGGTCACTGGGAAATCGGGGACGACAGGTTGGCCGCTGGTCCCGAAGCGCCTGGGTGACTCCTGTATCTCAGTTTAAGCTTTACTGTCTCTGCTAACACAGGTGATGAGTGGCATCATTTTTACAAGCTTACGACAGACAAACCACCTCATGTCACAGCTTTCACAGAAATCCACAGCTTAGATTAGCACTCTACCTGACAGGACCTTGCTGTTCCTGTGCACTCATTGAGCAGGAATGTCTGCACCAAACACTTGTTTTGCACTGGTTTTTGATTAGGCCAGACAAGAAGCAAAACTTGTGTATATAATTTTTTTAATGAGTTGTTCATGTGCAGGAAATACTTGGGAATATCATTGGCACTCACAGTATTATCAGCACTTTTTTTTAAAATTCTGCTTAGTCATTGAGTTCAGAGGTCTAGTTTGAATAGTTTCCACATTGTGCCTTTAGACATTTTCTTCAGGAAATGATGGGCTTTTAACGCAACATCTTACTTGATTGTGTAGGTTTAATATTTGACATCGCTTAACTTTCATCCAAGTGTAAATGTGGTTGTTGGTTGTAGTTCAGTTTTTCCTTTAGATTTTAGACATACAGTATGTAGTGCAGATTTTTGTCATAGTACTCAGTTGTTTCGAGAGAGAATTTTTCTTTTTCCGTGTTCTGTCAGTGGTGGAAGACTGTTCTTCATAAAAATAAGAACTTGTGGCTCTGAGTTCAGTGTCGCTAATTTTATACCTTAAAAATCATGTTGCCCATCAGGTTTGCAATTTACATTTTTAGTGTAACTAAATATATTACTATACTGATCTTGGAGGTCAGATTGACTGGGTCAGTGTATGTGTGAGGAATCCTCATTTTGTGTATTTTGTCTCCTCATTTCTGTGAATTGTTTAAATTTCATTTACTGTTGAGTGAAGTCTGTTAATGGTGCTTTTATTTTGGAAAATTGAGGGATCAAAGTGAAGGATAACTTAAGTTTTTCTGTTTTGTCTTTTTCTTTGTGGATACTGTGGCAGTAACATTACTACTTAAATGGCTGTTGTGGTTGTTAGTAGAGTTTTTTTTTTTTTTGTTTTTGCTGCTCAAGCTGTGATGTGGGGGAAGTTTGGGTTTTATCCATCACTTGTGGCAGGACTGAAAGTCTTCTACTGAAATTACAGGAGTCAAGAAATGGACCTGTTGCCTTAGTTGGTTGGAAGGGAAAAAAGAGCTTTTCATTAAAAAAAAAAAAAAAAGACAAAAGCAGAAAGGCATTGTCTCTCTTGTTGATGAATGTTTGGGCTGGGGGAAACAACTTTTATTTTCATCCCTTTATGAATCAGGAGTTCAAGTCCATTGATACTTGATCAGAACTACATAAACACGAAAAACCAGGTGATCAAAGCTGAGCGGCGCGTCTTGAAGGAGTTGGGTTTCTGCGTTCACGTGAAACACCCACACAAGGTGAGTCAAAAAGTCACACGTTACATTACACTTCAGCTAGACTGACAGCATTATGACTCAGAAGAGCAGAACCATATCACCGAAGCAGTTTTAATAGTCTCGAGGATCCTGTTCTTCAAGATGAAACCAACCTGGCTTTACCTCTCTGGGAGGTCTGGTCTCAGAGGCAGCTGTGTGAATGCATGCATTATGCACATTGATGTACATTTAATCAGGCTCAAATGCAGCTGTGATTTTCACACTTATGCACAAGTAATCTCTGAACCCTCCTATCTTGCCATGGTATCAAGTGCCTTGTCTTTTGCTTTCAGATCATCGTCATGTACCTGCAGGTCCTTGAATGTGAGAAGAATCAAACACTGGTCCAGACAGCCTGGTGAGCACATAAACCTATTCAGTTAGGAGTCTAGACACTCTGTGTGTAGTCAATCTACTAAATAAGTTTTTGCTCTCATTTTTTTCCTCCCCCTATTTACCCTGATGGGCTTGTTTTCTTCACTCAAACCTGTCTCCCCCTTTTTTTTTTCTTATTCATGGCTTGAGTCTATAATTTCATGAATGCAGCAAAGAAATGGAGATCTCAGTTTAACTTTGTCCTTTCTCTCTACTCTTTGATTAAAGGGTAGTCCATGATGGTAAGTGTCATAAAGAACCTCTGAACTCTGCTCCTCCAACCACATGACCCCAGGAATCTCCCCCCATTGGCTGCCTGTCTCGAGACGGCCAATCCAGTGAGCGCTCTCTGCCCGAGAATCACTGAAGGGGGGCCTTTCCCATCTGGCAACATCATCTTGTTTTCTTGGGGTTGTCCAAAAGGATTTGTATTTTTTTGTTACAAGTATTTTTTTTTTATTAATTTTTTGGAAGGTAGTTTCAGAATGAATGCTAGCACATTTTATTTAAAGTGTACCACTTAAGCAAGTAGGTATTGTGCAAAGTATTCTGTTTTCAGGGTGTATTGGTTTTTTCTTTTTTCCAAATAGTTGTGTTTTTGTGTGTTCACACTGATGTGGTTTCTAGAAATGTCTTCCAGGGATCGCCATCCTGCTCAGGCTTTGCCTCCGAGGATCCTTTTGGCTATTCCCATTTTCTCAATCTCTGAATGACTTTTCAAGTACAAAGCCAGACGTCCACACTTAAATGGCTAGATTTAAGTAGGAGCTTGGGAGTAAATGTGCATCCATGCAGTGGTAGCAGCCGTCCTTTTTTGTGAATGTTCAGAAAGTGCATCATTGTGTATCACCACCCCACACATGCGCAACTGTCCTTCTGTCTGTGTCAGAGCGCATTCTAGCCCTTCTCTAGTAACTGTAGAGCACATTCAATCTGGCTTTGTCTGGTAATTTTAATTAACTCTGCAGTCTTGTACTGCCTGAGACATAGTCTGTGCTCTGGGTAGCTGCTGCTGTCCTAGCTGTGCTTTGCCTCTTGTTCTCTCAACCCATAGCGCATGCTGCTAAACGTTGAGTTGCATGTCGTCATCCATACCCATGTCCTTTGTGGCCACCCGTTCTTCCAGCCTTCCCATTATACATCCCGAACTGTGTCATTTGCTTTTGCCATCGGACAGTCAATCCATCATGGCAGGTGACGCAGCCTCTTAACGTTTTGGAAGTCTCAGGCAAAAATGGATGAAATTTGGACGCTTGCGCCGTAGGTCTTGGGTAAATGTCCTGTTTTGCATGCACACAGTGGTGGTAGTTTTGTTTTTAGTTCCCTGCATGTAAAAGTTTCAGACCCGCTTCTCTTGACGGCCCACACGAGCTTGTGTTCAGTACCCCCAGTGAACCATTCCAGTGTGAACACGCTCTCCTTTTGTCCTGCATGTCTGTGTACACAGCGAATGCGGAGGCAAGCAGGAGTAAAAGACAGAGGAAGGGAATGGACAAAGCTAAACACGAGACTCCTTAAACGCGTCATGAGCGCACTGCATCATGGAGGGTGGGGGGAATGGTTTATTGTTTGTGGGAGGGGGACTGAGAGTGGCTGGAGCTCAGGGAAATGTGGCAATGTTGTGGTTCACCTTCTGTGTTGCAGGAACTACATGAACGACAGCTTGCGCACCAACGTGTTTGTAAGATTTCAAGCAGAGACCATCGCCTGCGCTTGTATATTCCTTGCGGCTCGAGCTTTACAGGTACTGCTTGCATTCATCCTCCCCTTTTACCTTTTCTTTAAGACATTTCCTAGAGAGCTCAGCATTGACTGGCATGTTGATATATTTGGAGTGATGGGACAGTAGTGGTTGGGATGGAATCTGGTACAAGTTACAAGTGAATAGTCCATTAACATGTTGAGTAAGATTGATTTTCTTTGGTATTGATTTAAGTGCATTAAGCATAACCTATGCTTCAGAAGAAACACTGAAATCAATCATCAGTAACACTGGTTTCAGATTATTCATCTGACTCATTTCTCTGTAATTGTTCAGATTCCTCTGCCATCTCGGCCACACTGGTACCTGCTGTTTGGAGCCACAGAGGAGGAGATAAAAGACGTTTGTATCACCACCCTGAAGCTGTACACAAGAAAAAAAGTAAGCCGCCTTTGTCTTGTCTCCACTCCTGTGTAGTATTTCATTGAGCATTCCTTTACTGCAGAAGTGAAATTTATATAGGAGGAAGTCAAATCTTCCCACATTTGGCCTGTTTCTGTTCGGCTAAGCGTTTGTTACCATTCCCTTGCGTTGCTGATGTTTTGTCTGTGTTCTGTCCCTCAGCCGAACTATGATTTGTTGGAGCGCGAGGTGGAGAAGAGGAAAGTGGCTTTGCAGGAGGCTAAGCTAAAGGCTAAGGGACTGAACCCGGACGGCACGCCTGCTCTTTCCACTCTGGGTGGTTTTTCTCCTGGATCCAAGCCATGTAAGGCCATCAGTCTTCATGTTCCTTTATTTTGCTTTATATAATGAGGACCATTAGATCATATTCACTGTTGAGTTAGCTTTGCCTGATGTTTCATTGTGAAAACTGGTGTGAAAAGTGTTTGTGTTAAAGATTAATGTTGCATGTGACAGCTTCCCCTGTGGTGAAGATTGAGGAGAAATCGCCAAACCCTCAGGTCGTGAAGACAGTGAAGAAAGAAGCTGAGGATCGGCCCCAGGGCTCTAAGAGTCCTCATAACGGGTGAGAACTTAACTAAGAGATGTTTTTCTGGCACATCTTTGTCAACTCATAACTTGGTGGATGAGCTGAAAACCATCTGGGAAGTACTTTGGCCCTCTAGACTATGGATTTGAGGAGCTTAAAGAACACTGCACTGTTCTGAAATGTCACATACACTTGTGTTGTGGTAGTAGACTTAAATGTTCCTGTCTTCTTTCCAGTCTCAGGAAGGAGAGTAAATTAGTTCGGAACAGCAGGAGCGGGAGTCGTTCTCGTTCCAGAACTCGTTCACGGTCCAGGTCACGTTCTCCTAGACGACAGTAAGTACCTTTTTTTCACACTAATGCTTTTCTTGCCCACATATCATTCCTATGAGGGACTTGTGGAAACCCAGGAGCTCCAACCCAGAGCTCATTACAGGCACTTCCACAGGTGTATAGGACTGTACATAAACTGTACTGCAATGACGCAGAAGTTGTAGCATGCTTTGGATTCTCTCAGAACCACCTTTGGGTGTTTTTATTTATTTATTTATTTACTTTGTTTTTATATAGTCTTGTTTCAGTTTTTCTATTCCCTCTGCATTGTTCAGTTATATGATGAAAACCTAATCCAGCTAAATTGTTAGCAACGTCCTTAGTACACCTGTGCAGGCAGTAAAAAACAATTGCCATCTGTTTAACATTTTTTGCTGTCAAGTAGCTCTAATACAGCTTGGGTTCGGGTTGCTTTATTTGTGACGGAAAATCATTTGTTTGCGGTAAAGCGGAGTTCCTTTTGCTCTTGAAAAAAATGCCATACCCTAGGTCATCTTCACCTTGATCTTCAATTAATGGAACAGTCAGTCTTGACTGACTTCTACTTTAGTTACATCTGCATATTCTCTGGTAGGAGCAAATGTTTGGTTGCACTTGACATTTAAAACGGCTTTTCTTTTCCTCATAGTTACAACAACCGCCGCAGTCGATCAGGCTCTTACAGCTCGCGCTCCCGAAGTCACTCGCACAGCCGCAGCCCATCACCACGACGACATGCCAACCATGGCCCCCCTTCCCCTCTCCTGCCACACTTGAAGTCCAAGCAGCGTTCGGATGAGCTGAAGCTCCACAGTCGCCACAGCCACAAGAGGAAGCGCTCGCGCTCAGGCAGCAAACCTCGGGAACGTGAGAGAGAGCGGGACAGAGAAAGGGAGAGGGAGCGCACCTCGTCTGACCTGAGCTCCAAAAAACACCGGCACGAGAGGGGCAGCGGCAGCGGGGGGCACCACAGAGACCGGCGAGAACGATCACGGTCGTACGAACGCTCGCACAAGAGCAAACACCACGGCAGCAGCCACTCAAGCCACAGCCGCCATCGACGTTAAGACACACTGTCTCCATGTCTGTGCGCGTGTTTGGGTATGTGTGTTGAACAGAGTTAAAATAAGATCGATTCTGACTACAATCTCTCTCATTTTACTTTTTTTTTTTTTTTGGCAAATCTTTTAGTTCAAATGTAAAGTGAAAGACTTGAAATACATATTTACAGTGTAAAGAGTTTAAATGCTGACGTATTACAAAGAATGCTTTGATTTATAAAAGCATCCTTTTGTTGAAAGTGTGTGGAGAGGGGTTGGAAATATTACTAATTTAAACATGCTTTCAGGAGATACATCCAAGACTTTGCACGGGTATAGTTATATTTACCGAAAACAGTTTGCTCTACAGACAAGAAAGCAGTTTCCTTGGGACAGACCATATTTTTTTACAACAAGATGCAGACTTTTTTTTTCCTTCAATTGTGGTGACTTTGTTACACTGGTTTTAGTCTGCACGTGTTCACGTCGGATTTTTACTCAATAAAAAAAGTGACTTATTCCAATTGCAAACTGTGTTTCTCTTTACCTGATGTCTGCTCTCTGCAGTAAAGTGAGCAATTTATCAGTTTCAGAAATGGTTTTGGGGTAAATTTGCAGTATTCACTTATTGGTTCAAGTTTCATTTCAGAAGATCTCAGCCTACCTGCTGGTTCAGTTTCACTAACAGATACTATCAAGTCACATCACCACTGGAGCTTGTCTAGAATAGCATGAACTACATGGTTGTGATGGCACAAATGGTCTTATTTGAACCATTTACCAGATAATTTACCTAAATTGCACGAAGTATTAATTAGGCTGTTGATGACTGTTTCTCAACCTTGATCCTGGACATTTTAGTTTTTGTACTTGAACATCAGTGAGGGCTCATTAAGCTGATTAGTTGAATCAGGTGTGCTGGAAGCAGTGAAAACAGGACAGCATGCCTCCAGTTGAGACACTGGTTTATAAAGCTGTTTATAAAGATGGCGCCGCGGATGGCAGCCTCGGTACTGCGCTCTCTCCCACTTACTCTGTTTTTATTTTCTGCGCGTTTGGTCACTCGGAACACATTACTTTCTCCAGAGATCAACTGCTAAACATCAGGCAGTCATCTCAAAACAATTTTTGTCCTTTTTTCATAAACCCGGAAAGTTTTTTGGAGATTTTAGTCGGAGGAGCAGCGGCTATCTGCGGGGCTTGGCGGA
>JBBPCZ010000019.1:20480171-20494492 GCA_037974445.1 Brycinus macrolepidotus | reverse complement strand
GTTCTAGACTGTTTTACACCGTTTATATTTACTGAAATCAGAGTTTACTGATACACTCTGAGTTCTGAGGGTTAATGTGAAACATTCTGTTCTGGAGAAACTTACTGAGTCAGAATTGTTCACAGTGATGGTGATAGTGGTGTTGTGTTGCTCACAACTGGCCCTATCATTAGAAAATCACAAATCGGATCTATGGTGGTGCCACAGCCAACCATGTGAGTAGGATGCCCACCCACTGACCACCAGTTTTTTTTAGCTCACATGACCAAGGCGGTTATAATTAGGCTGGAGTCATGTTTTGAATTCATTTATATTTCGTACCCTACAAACTGAAACTGGCTATTTTCCATCTGGTTTTCTTCTCCGAGGAGAATTGCTGCACCCCGTTCAGCTTGACTGGCCAACATTGATGTTTCCAGCTCTCCTGTCCTCCAGACCAGTTTGACCTCCATGGACCACCTGCATGTGCTCCCCACCCCATAACCAAAGCTACGACTCACACAGACTCCTGCGGAAGCTGCTGCTAATTACAGACTCTGTAACAAACTGATCCTACTGCTAACTATAGACTGTACTGCTCATCAGTGCCTCTTATATATTGTTAGTAGTCTCTACAGTGAAGTTTTTTTAATCTCTCTCCCGCCGTCACCCAGAGGAGGATGTGGTTCCCTCGTCAGTCTTGGTTCCGCCCAAGGTTTCCTCCTCCAGCTTTAGGGAGATTTTCCTCGCCTCTGTTGCCCTCGGCTTGGTTCACTAAAGGCTTAGACCCAGATTCTGCAAAGCTGCTTTGTGACAAGATCAGTTAAACAAGCGCTATGTAAATAAATTTGACTTTTTGACTTAACTAACATGCCACTAGCATGTCAATGTCACAGCTGTGCTGATCCAAATGATATCTGCTCACTGGTGGTCCTGTGGGGGTCCTGAACATTAATGAAGGGAGTAAAGGGGTTGAACACATTATGCAGTGAAACAGTTTGTAACTGTAAACTACAAAGGTCACCTACATGGTCAGTGGAGCTGATGAAATGGACAATGAGTGTCAGTACTTGGTATGTATGGCATCATAAGGCAAATTAGAACCCAAAAAAACTTACTTTTTAAGATTTACCACTATTTTACCATCATCAGCATTACATATTGAATTAAGAAGACACATGCAGGTCCACTGGTGGTTCTGGACAGTAAATAAAATGGTTATATTTGTCTGTCACCCCCACTGTAAAAACCACTTGCACTCTGAACACCACGATATATGATGTAACAAATGACACGCTGCTGTTTTGACATGTTTATTGTTTTCTGTCATTTTAATCTCTTTCTCTTTGAAATGAGCCATGGAGAAAAAAAGAACATTTACAAGAGTAACATGCAGAAATGCTTAGCCTTGTATTTAAAACAGACTTGGGCATGTGTGTGTGTGTTTGTCTATATGTGTGTGTGTGTGTGTGTGTGTGTGTGTGTGTCAGCTCAAACAATAAGACCAGCAGGGATACTCAATCTTAGCGACAGGTCGCATTATATTGTGCATTTCTTGGAAATGTCAGTGACCACACCAAACATTTTTCCTTTGACTTGTATAAATGATAGCATGAAGGTCTGGTGTGGCTTCTTATTTTATACCACCAGCGCAGGGAGTGAAGAAACTATAAGTAACTATGTACCTGACACTCATCGACCCGTTCAACCGTTTCATCTCAAAACATCTTCAGTTTCTACTTACTGGAAATGTCTCGGAGAACAACAGCGGCTCTCTCCTGGTCGGGTTTCCTCAAGCACTATGTATTGAGTGAGGAAATACATGGGTTAAAGTGTGAGAGCTGAACCGAGATCGTGTGAATACTCGAGTGAAGATGTCGTACAGAAGTAAAATAAATACAATAAATAAATATTTCAGTATAGGATAAATACAAAAAAACCTCACATAGCATTTTTACAAAGTACAGAAAGAGGTTTTTCACTCAAACTGTATGCAGCTGTGCAAAATAAAGAGCTGGGCCAAGATGGATAGCATCTAAAGTGTCTTTTTAAAGTACAAAACCCAGTTTCCAAAACCTTTCCAGTTGCTTCATATGCATCAGTGGAGTAATCTCACAAGAGAGGATGGGACAGTTACATGTTTTTCTTTCCAAAGTTACCAGGACAAAGTTAGCACATTTCCAGTTTCTGGGGATACACCGATACGGAAATCCTGGGCTGATTTTTATTTGTTGATATTCAATTGATATTGATATTTTTCATTTACTTGTCTTCCAATAGTAAAAAATGTAAATGTACAATTACGAAGATTAAATTTATTTATTTTTTGCTTTGTTCTGTCCAGTTTTAGTCATGGTCAGTTCCACCCACTAGTTAAGTACTTATACTTCCTCCAAGAAACCTGAAGAACCACCTCATCCTTTCAAACAGCCTTTAACATAAGACCACTGGATTCAACATGCTTGGAGGAGAACACTAACTGCTATTTCACACCCAAGATGAGTATATGTGGGAAGGGGGGGTGGGGGGGGGGTGGCGGTGCAAGAACTTTTCTCGAGCAACAACGGGGGCTGAACTCGCAATCTCCTGTTGATAGTGCCAGCATTAAGACCACTTGGAATCCATATAGCATTCATTTAAATTGAGTTTCCAATTCAGGCTTTGAATAAAATGCAGATATGTTTGTGCAGTGACTCAGCGGTGCCTAAACAATCTGCTCCATTGGAGTATAATTCATAATAAAATATTGGTTTAAAATATTTTATCTAATTATCAGAAGTTTTTGCAATTATCAGCCAATATTGATATGATTCCGGTATCATTGTGGATCCCGACCAATGTCTTTACAGTGTACGCAACTCACAGTCAGTGTAGGGCAAAAAGAAAAAAAAATGTGTACAAGCAATGCAAATATTTATGTGCTGATGAGGTGAAGGCTGACAGGTGAAGATAAGCATAAGCAGATCACGCCGTGCTCGGAAATAACCTTCAAAGATCTGCTGCAAACAACCTGTACGTCCTCCTGTAATCTGTGAAAGCCTCACCCAAAACAAAGGAAGCGCTGAAAATGATCATCACAGAACGTGGAGTCAGATTAACGGCTCGAACGGCTCTGGCAAGGAGGAAGAAATACGGTCGGAGTGTTACAAGAAGGTTCTTGTCATCTACCTGTATTTTTGATGGGTAGAAATCTCTAATCATGCAGGTGGACGGGCGTGGCGGTGAAGAAGTAAAACAAGGCTGAGTGTTGCTTCAGACATCTGCTGGCGGTGGGATTGTTCCCGCTCGCCTGCCATCTCCTTCATCCCTCTCATGTCGTTCATTAGCCTGCTGGAACAAACGCTTTGTAAGGTGCGCTCTGAAGCTCTCTGTGAGCTCAAGGGCCTTTTGAAATGCAGGCAGGACTGTGGAGCTTTGTAAGGGCTAGATAAAAGTGCAGAGGGCTGAGTCAGGTGTGTGTTCGAGCGAAATCTCTCACTCCTCATGAACAGAGACTTTCGCAGGCAAATGCCTTCTTCCAGTGGCCGTATGAACGCTGAGATGCTGTCTGTTTCATCGAGGGTCCATTTCAGTGTCAAAGATCGCTAAACTAAAGCAAAAGATTCTGTAAAAGATAGTGGCCTATTTAAATTGCTCCCTGCTGGAGTGGAAAATACACTAAAACAACAGAGTTTCGAATGGATTCCAGTGTGCACATCAGTTCCAGCTGAATGAGACATAGGGGAGACCATGGAGAGCTGTAACATGAGGGGTGAATTGAAACCCCAGTTCTGAGGTAAAATCTCACAGATTATAGCTTGGAGGATAAATACACTGATAAGCTCTAGACCTGCAGTTTCTCCTGGTTTAATTTGATGTGTAAAATGTATGGTAGTTTCAAACATACGTGCTAAAAAAGTACAGTTGACCATGGCAGGTTGGGCCATTAAACACAATGTAATGTAGGGAGACTGGCCAAAGATCAATAACCCACTTTTTTTTACACAAACGCACTCATATAAAGGGTTAACTTTAGCTGTCAATCTGGTGTAACTAATCACCTTCTCCACTGCACAGCAAGCTAATTGGCTTCCACTTCCGATCAACTGTAATTGTGAAAAAAACGCAATTCCTGGAGCATTCCAGTGTTTAGTAGTGCAACTGAAAGCAAACAATCAACTATGGGCAGCAAGGCACTGTCAAAAGATCTCAAGGATAAAGCTGGGGACACGCACAAGTCAGGAGATGGATACAAAATATGAAGGCTTTACCAATCCCTAGGAGCAAAGGAAAGTCTACAGTTATGGAGTGGAAAGTGTCTGGTACTACTAGGACCCTTCCTGGATTAGGCTGTCCCCCCAAACTGGATGGAAGAGCGAAGAGGAAACTGGTCAGAGAGGCTATCAAGAGGCCTATGATAACTTTGAAGCGGTAACGGTAACCATTATGTGCATGTGACAACAAAATCACAAGTCCTCCCCAAATGTGGCTTGAATGGGAGGGTTCAGTTTGACTGAGCTTGAACAGTTCTGTAAAGACGAGTGGGCAAATATCGCAGTCTGTATGTGCAAAACTGGTAGAGAAGTATCCCAACAGACTCAAGGCTGTAATCAAAGCAAAAGGTGTTTCCACAAAGTACAGACACAGGGGGCGATCCGTTATCCATCTCAGTGAGTCTGGGTTTTCACTGTTATTTTTTATGAACCGTTGCTATCACATGTTTCACATGGATATTATACGCTGAATTGAGTAGATGTCTATTTCAGGCTGCAAAGCAACATAATGTGAATATTTTGAAGGTGGCGATTCTCTCCTATATTTTAGATCTAATGTTTTCTGTTTGTTTTCCTTATTAGAAATGGATTTTAATGCACATTATGTATATTGTGCAAATGCACAGTAGTACTTACTGTAACCTACCCCTGTTGGGGGGCAGGTTACAACAACAGAGTTTTTGAATTACAAACTTAGTATTTAATTCAAACTTAATCGTTTTGTAAGTATGCAGCTCATTTATACACTTCTGCTAATTCCACTAATGCAAATATTGGTGTTTCATATAAAAATTCTAAAGCTGTAGCCCAAACAACCACCGTGTAACAGAGTCTGAGACAGCCCTCCTCGGTCTCCCTTTTTATCACAATTAAGTCTTTTGATTTACTCACTTTCAGCACTGTATGTGCTGCTGTATTTTATTAGTGCAGAACTGATGTACGCATTTAAATCACATCGGCTCTAAGCACTATTTTTTGTCAGAGTATGAGGGAACAAGTTTTTTATTTCTCGAGGTTTTTACAAGGTCAGAATCTGTTGTGCTTGAACAACTGTTTCGCACGGTCCTGCTGACGGCACTTCAGAAATTGTGCAGCAGATTTCCAACTGTAAAAAATCGATTCCAATCACCACCACAAAGAAGAGGCTTCTGTTTGCATGTGTATAACAATGTGAGCCTGTCTGAGGGTACTATAATGCGCTGGTGGTGAAGCATGACGCTACCTGCAATACACTGTCATTAACTGCTGGCTTTTCATTTCATATTAGAATATCAACCCTTCTAAGAGTGACAAACTGCACTGGGATGGAATATTAAATCGTAAAATACATGCTAATACTCCAGATGTTTATTGCAGGGGTCTAACATTAGCTTTCCATCTTCTCCTGACGGTTCTCGTCTGCAGGATCGAAGTCCATGGCTTATGTTGGACACGTGAATATTTACTGAAGTGATTATAATCAAGCTGCCTGCTCTCCTCCATTTAACGCAATGAGGCAAAGCATCAAAGTGCCGCCCTGAGCGCTCCCGTCGGCCCTGCCCCTTGCATCCTCTGAGTCACACCTTACTGAGCATGTGCAAAGTCTTGTGTTGTGACATGTGGATGACCAGATAAAATGACTCTTCATTCTTACTTTACACTGAATCATAAATACAGTAGTTACATTGCGTGTTCATTTTTAATGCTAGACCACTTCATTTTGAAGCCCATCGTTGTTCGTGTTGAAGCAAATATGTACAATATAATGTCCACATCGGAACACTGGACGTAACATTTAAGTGCCATGTTCATTTAGGTCCTAGTCAGAAGAAAAGTGTTACGTTCTCACTCACCGTCAAACGCTAGGCTCAGTATGTGAGTAATATCGCAGAATGACGTGTTGGTAACGCTTCGAGGACCTGTATTTGAGTTGAGGCAACAAGAATCCAAAAAAACAATTCAGTAGTTCTGAACTAGCAAGACAGTCAACGCAAACAACAAAAGAACATTAAATTAAACATCAACATCATGTTATGTGAAAAAAAGAACACATTCCCTTCTATGTATGCAATAGTCTCTAAAAAGAGTCCAGTCTGCGAGAGATTCTTTTAAGTTCCATTGCAGATCAGCAGTCACTGAGACGGTCCTTCCTCTCTTCGCCCCTGTGAATTCGCTCCAGTCCTTCTGTCCTTCAGAGTCTTACTCTGGGTCTTTTTTCTACAATTATTACGCTCCTGGCACAGTGAGGGCACTGTGTGCTGGGAAGAAGAGCGCGGAATCATCAGCTAGCGGAGTGTGCAGTCTCTCTCGCTCCATGCTGTGCTGTATCCTGCGAGCAGATGATGGGGGCACCATCACACAGATGTGCCTTTGTTTCCGTTCCTGTTTTTGTCACAAGTGTCATCTGCTTTTGATGTTTGATCTTACAAAATACTGTGGAATATTGCCTTGTTTAACCTATCTGTGCTTTGAAAGATACCTCTCTGGAGTAGTAAGTTTATTCAGTAGTTAATAGGAACAAGAAGTCCTTTCCAAGGGTTTGGTTCTGAGGTACTGTCTCTGGCATGTTCCTGCAGGATCTTGATGCAGCCAAGTGCCTGAAATCCATATTAAAACAGTCATCATTAACTTATAATCACCACATTAAAATCAGTGTGAATCAGAAATGATGTACTTCTTTTTTGTTACAGATTTCTAAGTGAAACATGGTATTTAGGAAGGCCTCTGAACTATTTGAGCAATTCCTGTTGACTCTGGACGGTAGTAGAAGGTAGAGATGAAACATCATATTATTGGTTAATGGTACCCCTCACTGTCACGCTGATATAATCAAAATTCAGAAGAGGTGACAAGATATGATGACTCATGTTAATATAACCAGGGACATGAACTTACAAGGCGAAAAAAAGCACATTTTAATTTCATGCTGACCTTAAATTTAGTGCTAATAAAAACATTAGTGTTTTATTTCAACAGAGAATGCAGGCCAATAGTTCACCAAAAAATTAAGTTTACTCAGATTCCCTTTTACTGCAGGTGTACTCACCCCCTATTGTGTTTGCCATGGGAGGCTGGGGCATGTGTGGCAACGCTATAGAGTCAAGATTCTTTATTTGTCCCATATATAGTTATACAATGACAACATGGAATGAAATGTGCCCCTGTGTCGACCCTTAAGACTGTGCAATAAAGTTATTAACTAATTTAAAGTAAAGATACCGGTGGGGGTCATACTACCAGCATGTTCAACCAAGCCAGGCAGGTTTCATAGTAGAGGCCAGACAAAAAGCAGCACCTGACCTTCCAGATTAGGGGTTATGTGTGGGAAGAAAAGTTCCACAGTAAAGAACCATCATGTTACAGAAACTGCAACAAATGGGGGTCCCGAGCCCGACTATTGTGAATACGACCACTCTTGGAAGTCTTAAACAGAAGTCAAGAGTGTGATGGATAGTCTACCTGGGTCAAACTGTGACCTCAGAACTGAAGATAGAGACCTAAGTTGGATGAGACACAATATACACAGGACAGGACCAGATGGAGACAGAAAGTTGCAGCTTTCTTTATGATCCTCAGGAAGCAAAGAGGATTCAGTAAGTCAGCAGATGTAGTCAATAAGCTCATTTTAGTGTCAAATTTTTGCTTACTTGGTTTAGGAGCTATAAAGCTATCATTACTAACAAGCACTAGAAGTCAAGTCATCCAATTTTCTTTAAATACTTCCCCAAAGCATCTCTCAACCCATTCAAACTGCATCCAGCTATTTATTAAGTTGGTGTAGCCTTGTGGTGTTTTCACAAACTACCTTTGAAGTAGGAGTGATGATCTAGAATAATTTTTGTGACAATGGGCATCATAAACTGGAGGAATTAGACCCAGATGAATCCTACTTATGACTGTGTTGCAAATACAAGCATACTGTATCCTAAAATACATATACAGGTCTGTGTCACCCTGATGAAGGGCTGGATGCAGTTTGAGTGAGAGTTGTTTTGGGGACGTATTTTTTTTTTTTTTACTTGTAGCAATTGCCTGGAACTGTAGTCTTGTAACTCCAATGCTAAACAAAAGAAGAGAAATTAGGGCACCAAACATGTCTTAGAGGATCGACAGTTTTTGGGAGTGAACAAATGTGTAAATTTGACTTTTCTCCATTTCTATTAAAGGTCTGTATGTGGGTCCACACTTCAATTCATCACTACATCCTTTAAATACATACTTTATATATGAGTTTCATGATAGTTAGTGAATAATTCATAGTAGCTGCACAATAATATACCTCAGTAACTGAAGAGTAAGCCCAGAATATTAACAGGAAAAAGAAATACACCACTGTGGGAAACATTTACTACTTAAATAGCACCACCGAATGCATTTAGTTGGTGTTTTAGCACTAAGGTGTGTGGTGGGCTGTGCTGAAACAGGGTAACTTGCTCTCAGTGAACTGAATAAGCCGAGCGTTTTGTGCTTTGTTTACCAGGGTTCAAGTGGATGTCAGATCTCCACATTAGGATCTGTGAAGCCTTTCTTGCCTTCATTCACCAGGACAGGCTTTTCTGTTCTTGTGTGCCACACGAGAATCTGTCAGAAATCAGAAAACAGAAACCACATGTTGTAATACAGACAGAAAAACAAGAACGTAATGTTCCTTTCTGCTCCTGAGGGACTGCAGTGTTTAATTTTTCATATTGCTCACAGCAAGTAGAGGAATGATGTTTTGATAGGGTATCTCTTCTTTAGCCCCAATCCACTACTACCATAATCCTCAGTGTTGTGCTGCTGCTGGCTCCACTCCTACTTACTATATCTCAAACACACACACACACACACACACACACACACACACACACACACACACACACACACATACTCTCAGAGATTTCTGCAGAGTGTACCAGCTGCAGTCCTTCTCCAAATTGATCACAGTTCTCTTCGTAGATACACAGAACACAGGACACTAGTTTGTGGATTTTAAGAGTTTTTAAAGAGTATTTTTGTGATATGTTGTGTGTATGTTGTTTTGTAGCAACTCTGGTGGAAAACCAGACATTGTAATTAAATCTACCTGCATATGCAACCCTGATTTGAAATTCTCTCTGCATCTATCAACCATTTAGAGAATATTCAGTAATATTAGTCATTTATATATGCACCGCCATGCTTCCCTGTATCTCTTGTAAATATGCACCATCATGCTTCGTGCAAAACACTTGTTATTGTCCTGCAGAATAAGCGGTGCAGCGGCAGCGATTGGGTCAAGGGAGTTACTGATAGTGACTGCTGCACCGCAGACGGCTCTACATAGAGAATATTCATAAAGGATGAGATAACCCTCATCTTTCCTCACTTGGCTCTTTTTGTTCTCACAGCAACAACACTGCAATCCCTCCCTTCCTCCCTCGTCCTCCTGCTCACTAGCCATGATGAATAATGTATAGGCCTGTGTGTGTGTGTGTGTGTGTGAGCTTGGTCTGCTACCCCCAAGCCCACTTAACCAGGTAGAAGAGACCAACTTGCAATTGGCTTCTGAAAAATAGGATAATTGTGTGTGTGTGTGTGTGTGTGTGTGTGGTACTGCTACTGATGCATCACCCAGAAGCTTACACACTTCTGCAAGCCTACTATTGTATGCAAAATTTGTGCGCCACGGTCAAATGACACATTTTGTTGATGTTCTACGTGAAAATAAGTTTGCATCCTCTACAGAGAACACGTTTTATGCACAGGTACTGTTTATTTACTAAATGTAACATATTGGGGGGAAAATAAAACATGTGGCCTGTCCAGAGGTAACAACTCAGCAATTTAACATTGTGCCTTATTGTGTTCTCTGTAGAGCATGTGTATTTCTTTTGTATGTGTACTATTGACACATAAAACGTGATATTTGACCATGTCACCCAAACGGTTGAATACAACTGAGAAAAAGAATATCAGTACTTATCACGGTCTACTTATTAGCATGAGGACTAACACAGAGATATGAATAAAAGTGGAAGAGAATCCATTTATGTAACTGTTAATATTTATGTAACTGTAACATTTACTGTTTTTTTCAGAGTACATGTTTTGAAAAAACCTTACCACTTCTCTGTGTATCTGTTAAGTCCATGTCAATTGAAAATGACTTATATCGTGATTTATTTCCAAGTGAAATGTGGTATCAAAGAGTTCAAGAGGGGTTTCTGAGCTGGCTGTGCATTTCCTCTCAATGACATTATATTTTTTTGCCTGCTGGTGTATGGGGATGAATTTAAAATCACTACATTTAAAGATTACAGGAAAACTTTTAAATGGTATAGTATGATGAATTAGGGTGGCACAAAAACTGATACCAGGATCTCAAGCACACGGTCGATAGCTACCATGAGCTATGAGCCTGTAGAAACATGCACAAAATACTACTGCATCACACGCTTCCCTTTTTGAGGCTGATATTTTATTTAGTGACACAGAGTATATGGAAGACTAAATTCTCACTAAATTAGTCTAATGTTGATATATAGACCTATTATTTATCAATGTCAGTGACATATTAAAGAAATGTTCAAAGCTTTGCTGCATGCATGCTACACTACGACCATTTTTGTATTAAAAAATTAAATAAAAAAATTCCACATCAACAGCCATCGAGTACACAGCCATATGCATGTATCTCTATACGCTAGAGCTGACTGGTATATCACAGATCGAGGAGGTGGCTTCCCTTTGGTCTGTTTTACAAACAGTGTTTTTGCACATTAATGTTTTATTTTATTTTATTTGTATGTAATTATTTATTTCAAGTACACCTTATAAAGTGTAAAAATTGATCAGATACACATAGTGATCTTTACAAAACTGCTAAGTGTTTGAAGTCAGAATCATGATCTCAGTTTTAAGCAAAAAAATGTGACTCCCATTTAATCAGGAACCCTGCAGCCCTAAGAAAAAGCATGCTTTAATATGTGCAGGGACATGAACTAACGAGGCTCAAAACGGTCTCCTTTGATTTCAGGTTGACTTTACCTTAGTGCAATTGGCAGCTTTAGGCTCCAGATCATTGAGAGTGACGAGCTCTCTAAGCAGGCTGCTCTCCTGGTAGCCCCCCTTGACCCCCCGCAGTTTGAAGTAGGCTTGGGGTTTGAACAGGATGAGACGGAGGTTTATGGCAAAACCTGCCATGTCGATGGCGAACGGCCGGTGAGGGTCAAACACTGTTTTCCATCCGTAGACTTTACCAGCAGCGTTGACCTTGGGTGATTCGTATCGCAAACCTCCGACAAATGCCACGGGCCACACGGAGACCTTGCGAGTGGAGCGCATCTGGAAAGAGAGGAAGGGGGTGAGTGTTAAAAAGAGTGACTCTGAAACACATGTTACTGCGGAAGCTGAATGCTTGAGGTAAGATTTTTACATATTTTTGGCTTTTATTCTAGATGAAATAAAATGCAACATGACAGCCTTATGTTGTTAGTATATTTTTTTCACAAGTGCTATAACCTGATGTCCGTCCCTGCTAGTGAGCTCTATCTCTCTGGAGCATTTTTGACCTAATGGCTGAATTGGGCAAGTCTGGGCACAGAGCCCATTAGGAAGACCCACAAGGTGTCCTGCTCTCTGGGGAGAGGTGAGACAGGCAAGAGAGATATTCAGAAGAACAGAATGCCCAGAACGGATGTAAGCAGGTCATCTGAGGAAATTAGACTGGGGGGAGAGAGAGAGACAGTAAGAGAGATAGAAAGAGAGGCACTGGAGAAGAGAAGCATTCTTTAATCTTTCTGCTTCAAACACTCCCTCTCTCCCTCCATCCAAGCTTTTTGTGTGCTACTCAAAACAAGCGGAGCACATCATAAAGGGAAGCAGGATAATGAATGGTAAAAGGGGGCTGAGGGGGATGCAGTTATCTCCCGCTCGCACTTAATGCAGTGGTGTCAAAGAAGGTTTTCTAAAGGAATGAGAAAGGGATGCACAGTGCTGACACTGCCTACAGCAGTTTTTACTCCAAGTACACCTTTTCTCAGCAAACATCTGGCAATTGCAAGGAATATTAATAGCAATTAAAGATGTATTGATTCAATACAGCAATGAAAAAAAATTGAAACATTGTACTGCCAAGACATGAAACATGAAATTAATTCTAACTTGGTTATAATTCATGTTTGTCAGACTGTAGATTTTGATTATGTATTTAAAAGGGCTTTTGCAACATGTTGATCTTTAAGTATTCAGGTGGGGGACTAATATGGTGACTTGCTATAAAAGGATTTATATAATCAGTTTTGTTTTTGTGTTTATATCTCAGTTGTATTTTATATTTTGTATTAGAATCAAGACTTTTTTTTTTCCAAAGGCCCCATATCCTGAGGCTGACTTATAATGGGCTTAAGATCCAAAAATAGCCATAATTTAATTGCATGAGTCCATTTTCCAATCTTTCTTTATGCCTTAGATTTCAACAGGCTCTATCTGTTACAGCTTTTTCCATTAAATGGGCCCTTACTACATACAGTACCAGCATTGTGGGTGACCCCGTACACCCTTTTTTCCCTCCTTCTGTCTCGCAAAAAGTTCCACAGAATACGGGCCGCCACTTCCCTTAGTCCATCAGACTCCTCAATTAGAACTAACCTCACCCAAGCACAAACACACCTCTGAACTGAACATCTTTCTCTGCACCTTATCTTGTCTTATAACATTGTATTGTTCCTTGAGTTTTTCTTGCACTCTCTATCTCTCTTTCTCTTGTTTTTCATTTCACTCTGTACTGTGTATACGGCTATAATGACAATAAAAGTGCATAACTTAATCACGCAAACTGCTGGGTGCATGTGCGTCATTTACCTGAGGAAGAGGCGGCTCCAGGACGCATTATAGGAAGAAAGCAACCCTGTGGAAGCAGTGCCTAACATTTTTTCAGTGGTCTCTTTCAACAGGACAATGTGCCCCGCCACACTGCAAAAAATGTTTAGGAATGGTTTGAGGAAAATGAGCTCAAGGTGTTGACTTGGTCTACAAATTCTCCAGATTTTAGTGCAATTGAGCATCTGTGGGATGCGCTGGACAAACTAGTCTGATCCATGGAGGCTCTACCTTGCAGTTCTCTGGTACTGAAGCTGGGGGAGAAATGCTGCCAGCTTCGGTACCAGAGAACTGCACCAAAAAGGTATATACAAAAGTCCGGAGAAAATGGCCGTCAACTTCCCTCTCATAGAACTGTACAAAAAGTATATACAAGTAAACACAGAGCAACCCACTACCTTTCAATAACCTTCCACCTGTCTTTTAGCCATCCCGCCCTAGCTTTGGCTTCCTCTTTTATTAAAGAACGGATGGAAACTCCCCACAGTACCCGCCTATAGGCCGGGAGAATAGAATAATAAAAACCTAAAGGCTTGAGGCAACATTAAACATGACAAAGAGTTCAAGGTGTCGACTTGGCCTCCAAATTCCCCAGACCTCAGTCAGCATGAAAGGGACCTAAATGATACTGGGGAGGTGGTTTTAATGTTATGGCGTATCGCCGTGGAGCATGCATATGGTTCTATGAGAAACCTTAGGAATTCTGGCCAACATCCATCTTGCTCAAATGAGCGGTCCACAGGGAGCACTGGCAGAATGGCCTAGTTTACTGTATATCAGACTGCCTTCCCTTTCGGATCCTGTTTTCTATCTTTAAGCTGAGCTTTCTGTTCTGTGTTTGTGCAGTCAAAAACTAGAGTAACCCGACGATCCAGAGCTGCAAGTCAAGGTGCAACAAGGGAGGGAAACAAGGGGGAAGCTTATACATACAGTGTAGGAGAATGTGAGTGATGCAGTGATGCAGCGTAACGCCGAAGCAGACAGATCAGCAACACAGATTTCATGGCTTGGCAAAATAGTGACACTGCCAGAATAACAGAAGATGATGCAGTTTATGTTCACCATGTGTAGTGAAGAGAAGGTCTGGTTCTAACGGTACAAGCTTTGTTGTAGCTGAATTACACTATATCGACAAATGCATTGGGACTGACCATTACACCAACAGGGACTTTAATGACATTGCATCCAAATCCATAAACTTTAATATGGAGTTGGTCCCCCCTTTGCAGCTGTAACAGCTTCCACTCTTCTTGGAAGGCTTTCCACAAG
>JBBPCZ010000019.1:20437836-20453280 GCA_037974445.1 Brycinus macrolepidotus | reverse complement strand
ACACAATGGTAGAAAGGGGGGGGGGGGGGGTTGAACCTGCAACTTTGTGGTCATCAGGTTCACAGTCAAGTGTTTTACCCACTAGGCTCCTACCACCCAAATGGTAGTACTTTGGAAATGACAGTATTTACATTTTACTCAATGATAATTATTAAAAAAATAATAAACTACTCATACAAAAGTTGAAAATCGATTTCGACCACAAACAAGCCGTCCATTCATGTGTACCAGAATCAGTGGGTGTCAACAAAAGAGTCTGCTTTCAGAGCGCTGAGATGGAGAAAACATTTCTGGGTAAAGCAAGAGAAGAAAGAAAGAAAACACACACACACACACACACACATTTACAAGACCTGTGGTTGCCATGACAACAAGTTAACTCATCCCTCCACCTCCAGAGAGCCGTTTTGGAGGGGTGGGGTGGGGTGCAGGTCTATCAGGAGAGGAGATGAGCGTCATGGTTAAGTGACTGGTTGTGTGGAGGGTGAACTGGCCGCTCACTCGCGTTCCCACGGCTGGGAAACAATAAAAGGATGTGTGGGAACGGCGATGGCAGCCGGGCACTCGCTGCGTTCTGTTCCGAAATGTCTCGTGATTGCTCGCAGGCAGAGGAGCTGCCACCTTCTCCCGTGGTGTAATTGGAACAGAGCGGATGTGTGGTGGAGTGTGAGGTGCAGAAAAGCCTTCAGTGCCACCTGAGCAGCATCTACGACACCGGAAACCTGTGACAGCTGATATCCAGCAAAGCCAAACGTCCTTTCTAGGCTTCCTCTGGCTTTACAGGTCTGCCTGGCAAGCGAAGGGAAGAGTTTACTACTGATGTGTAATGAAACTGGGTCGCCAAAGGGCACCGAATATCTCCTTCATGAGGGTTTAGAAAGCTTAAGCAAAGAACTTTCCTATTCAAATGAGCTGAATTACAAATAAGGGCCTTCACTGATTTAAGGTTTTATTATTTCACTTTATTACAAGCTGGGATAAGCAGACAAATCACTTTAAAAAACATTTAAATGTGCATTTTGTGTTTTAAAAAATGTTTAATAATAAAATGTAATGTTTATTATTATTATTATAATTATTATTATTGATATTGATATTATTATTATTATCATTATTCCTCAGAATACAATACTACTACTACTACTAATAATATGAATAGTGCAAATAATAATAATAACAGATGGCACAATACCACATTTTATTTTCTGATAACATTTTGAAACCTAAATTTTCAACACATCTCGGGCCGCAACAAATATTCAATAATATTTAATACTATAATATTCTAAATGAGTTTACTGTTGCTCTGTTTATCACACACCGCTATAAAGCAGCTTAAAAACCTTCAGTATTTCTCGGCACCAGCGCTCACCACGGGGCCAGCATCTGGATCAGGGTTGCCAGATTGGGCAGGAGCCCTGGTTTAGCATGTAATGCAACTTGCTATGAAAACAATTATTTATCCATGATCTACTGGCATTTCAGTGAAGCTTTATTCAAAGTTAGGCAGTCAGACCAGAGTATAATCATGCACTAAATATGCAAATATTAGATTTCTTTCCACCATTTGGTCAGGGAAAAGATGATTTACCTCCACTTACTCTAGTCTGAACAAGGTTCAAATGTCTTGCCTGTAGTGACAGTGATTTAAAGAGCCTGGGTTTGTCATAAATATAAATTAAAAGGTCTATATGGGTTAAACTGTGCATGCATTGAAAATGGCTCGAGCATCTATGGAACACACAAAAGAACTCATCATTCACTGGCTGAATGTATAGTAAGCAGATGATAAGATAAGATAAGATAAGATAAGATAAGCCTTTATTAGTCCCAAAAGTAGGAAATTTGCATTGTTACGGCAGAAAGTGGACAGAACAAAGGTAAGAGCAGCAAAAACAATAGAATAAAGATATAAATGATGCACCTAACATTGCGATCTGTTAGAAATGACAGTAAGCTCTCATGCAAAAGTGTTAAAAGAAGCATCCGCTTTGATATGGGCATTGAATTCCAAGTGACAGTGTCAGAGCTACTATTGAAACCTTTCAAATAATACCCTGCCCCACTGTGCCCGAGTTATATTTGCCTTTTGCACGATCGCTTATTTAAGGCACCCACACTGCACTGCCTGATGTAACAGGATAGGTTTGCAGCCTGTGCAGACAGTGTGTAATCTCAGAGACCAGTGCTAAATTGCTCCATTTGCTCCTGCAGGGTAACTCTTTCTTAAAGGTCTTACATTAGAGAAAGGTCTCCTCTAAAGCCCAGCAGCTGCAGGCTCACAGATAGCAGCCCAAACCTGGGCATTAGCAAGTACCCTCAGTCCAGGCTGGGGAGTTTGGCAGAGCTGGAGCTCAGCCCCTGTCCCCGGCTGCCTCAGCTTATGCTCCAGGATGATACAGGACAGGGTGAACACAGCCCCCCATCACCTCAGCCGTATTACTGCTCCGGAGCCGTATCTAATCACACCCACCGCCTCAGCCCATGCAAACAGATATGCTGATCCATGCAGAACGTACTCCCGGGCCTGAAGGTGTGTGCTAGCACACTTGCGCTCAGGCCTCCTGAAGGATATTACTGCACCTTACACTTTTCCACTTCATCCTCCTACATATGCACTATAGCGTATACATATATATTTTTCCCCCAGGGGGGTAAGAGCCAGGAGTAACAATGCACCCTTTAAGGTAACCAGCCTCTTCAGCCCACCAAGTGAACCTCCAGTGTTCTCTCAGTAATAACCTGCCAGGCTCCAAAGCGAAGATTTCGTTACACTCTTCATGCCCAGCGGAGGGCCTTTTTTCAGAATGCATGCCTTTTTCATTCCTGGATTCTGTCACTCAGCTCTCCCAGTCACTTTAACTGCCACGAGGATTCAATTAATCCCAGCAAGAGGGAAGCACCAGTTCATTTTCCCCCTTGACGAGTGGCTGACCACTGCTCTGTTTACACTCACTCTCTTCCCCTGGTCCTCAGGGCGACGCCGCGAGAATAACAATAGCACTGCTCTCATCACGGTCCAAATTCTGAAAGATCCATCGCTGAAACATACTCGAGGTAATGACAGAAAACATGGACGGATGCGTGCAAATGTTTGGCCGCCCTGATCAATGTATATGTTGATTTTCTAAGTGAAAATAATGTATCCTCTACTGACACACTTTTGCATGACTGCTGTATATTGCCCCATGTATATATATATATATAAAAACATGGGGCAATATACAGCAATTGTGCAAAAGCGTGTCTTTTTCTATACACACACACACACACACACACACACATATATATATATATATGTATGTGCACGTGTTGAAGGCATAGAACATATAATTTGATGTTGGTTTTTACATTTGCATTTACCTGTGACTGCAATTGAAAAACTTAAAACTTCTTGATTAATTTTATTTACTCTTGTTTCATTTTGACTGAGTTTATATATGGACATGTTTCATATATAGACACAGGAATTACTGTAAACAACGCCATTAAGCCTTAACAGTGAACTAAGCTTGGTGTCAGTGGTGTTTTCTACTATGTTCAACACAATAAGGAGTGAAATGAGGAAGGAATGAATTATTGTTTATCTAAATCTGAACAAACTAGGCATAGTTAGTGTTAAAGTCAGTGTTAAACCTCTAATATCTTTTCCTTAAAAGACGGTTCTCAAATAAGTGTATTGCATCGGAATGTCTACAGTGTAAAAATGTCAAATTGGAAATAAACTACGGACCTAACAGGTCCTTGACTGATTACAACAGGAGTATTTTGGTTACGTCGCTGTTACTTGCTTGCTGTAAGGACAGGGTGTTGGGATAACTAATGTTCTGATTAGGTCACACTACACCAGGGCCAGTCTCATAGTTTTCCACAGAGCTTTAAATAGCACAGGTACAACGCTTGAGAATAACAGAACAATCTGATTTATTCCACCTACACACACCTACACTCACCTTACCTCCATCCATATTCACATTAGAAACAGTAGCTTCATGAAGACACAGTATCTTCTTGTTGTCATTGCAGCATCCAGACACCACAGAATCAACAACATACATGGCACTGTGTAAAGTAAAGTGGCCTCTTATAGTCACACCACACCACACCACACAGTGTGAAATTCTTTCTCTGTATTTAACCCATTCACCAAGTGGAGCAGTGGGGCGCCACCAATGAGGGACGCCCGGGGAGCAGTGTGTAGGGATGGTACCTTGCTCAAGGGAACCTCAGTGGTGTCACTAGCAGTCCTGGGATTCAAACCCACGACCTCCTGATCTCAGGGCGAACTCCCACACCACTAGGCCACCAGCTGCCCTGCGTGAGCCGATATGTAAATTCATGATGGTTTTCCATTACAAGGGTCGTGTCAGATTGATAGCGAAGAGGCACCTCAGCCGAATACAGAAGATGTAGGCTAATTGAGCATGCCACCCACTGATGATACCCCTATCTGACATAATTTGCCTGATATGAAATGGACCTTTGCAGTCTGGCGGATAACATGACGTGAAATTCAAATCAATACAACGTGACCTCTAATCACGCGTAACATTGCGTCGCACTCTCCGGTTACAAAGGAATGCCGCCGACTGGGAAAGAAAAAGCACAAGTGCAGGTGCAGTCAACCGAACAATAAGAAATCCCATTAACATGCTCCAGCAATTGAATTGAATGAAAGTGGAAATTAAGCTACATGTGGCTCCCAGAGCCCCAAGACTGGGTGGCTAAAGAGGTAGCGTACCTTCTGCTAGAAGTGAAAATCACTTGGCACCATCTGCATGGCTCTATAATTACAGCCACTTGGGGACAGTAGGAGGCCCATGCTAACTATTTGATTATGGCTTCAATAATACACTGGAAACGGGATGAATTTCATAGGGTCCCAGGCGCCAGCGATATATGTATTATTCAACGGATACGCCGAGAAAGTCTTGGCCGAAATTCAGAAACACAAAGCTAATTTCGCACTCTGTGTGGAAGCAAAAGGCAAAATCAATCAGAGACTTTTATTATGAGCCCAGTGTCCCATACGCCTTTAAGCAACAAAAGGACTTCAACTTATAATCTAAGGGTTATGGATTCACCGCTGCTCACCAGTGCATCACTGCTTTCCACAGTCTTTTGTTTTATTTTTTCATATTGCTTTGCTAGCTTGGTTCTTTAGACTGCAAAGGAATTCTCAAGAGGCAAAAAGATTATTTTTTTCCAGTTGCATTCATATTAGTCCACCATTAACTTGCAAAATAACCCCCCGCCTGCCTAATTGTGAATAAATAAGTTCACCAAACTGTCAAAAAGCACAACAGAGATGAGTTTCGACCTTGTTTAAGGCCAGAGGGGTAGGAAAGTGCATCATTGGAGGGCTACATTGCTCAGCACTGTACTGTCCTCTGACACATCCAATTATAGGTGAATGACAAGACACTTTCATCCCATCGCTGGCAGCACCCGCATCCTCCAGGCTTCTAAGTTTAGATCGCTCTGAGAAGTATTACATGAGCAGCAGAGCTTTTCCTGTTCACCATGTTCCCACAGAATACTTATGCTGTACAAACAGGCTACACATCTACATTCCTGCTCGGTACCCATTAAATAAAAAGAAAAACCCTCAAAGCGGAGGGCAGAAGGAACAGAGTGTAGGGATAAACATGGAAATGTCTTAATTGTATTGGACTCTAAGTTTAAGCTAGTTATTATTTGCCATATGAAACTGGATTACATTTACTGCATTTGGCAGAAACTCTTATCCGGAGTGACTTACATCTGTGCTTTGTAGTCCAATTATCGATTGATTTTTGTTGTTGTTGTTGATAATTGTGTGCATCTTTTAAAATACAAGCCTGTAGTGTTAAGATTGGTGGATCAGCTGTCTTGCTTTGTATCTGCGAGTACTTAGTAGCTACCAAACAGCAGGCACAGCTCAAGCTCAAATAAACCAACATTACTCAACGCTGCCCCCTACAGGAGTTAAAGTTAAAAGTTAAAGCTTTTGTTGTCTTTGAGGCTTGCGTCTCAATAAATGCATTTATTAAATGCAGATGAAAACATGTAAGCATTAAGATTGTAAATGGTAACAACTGGGGATCATTTTTCCCATGTTAGAATGTGTTTAATTTGACCAGGAACATTAACTATCATATAGTGTGATTTTTAATGTTGTGTCAAAATTTCTTGTTTTTCTCTGATCTTTCATCAAAATATGATTTTGCCTTTAAAACCTCATCAGATTTTTGTCTACATCACCATTATGCTCCAGACAAAATGTCTTGAAACCTGTAGCTTCCATGGTAGCAGGAAAATACGGCAGATAATAAGATAATCAGGTTTTTGGGTTTTCTTTGGTTGCAGCATTGCAGGGGTTCAGACTCATGGTCTTCCAGTGATGGGGCAATGCCTTAGATGTTTGTGTTCCTGGGGAACCCAATATGAGTCACCCACTGTTTAAATATATCACAGCCATACAAGCTGAAGGGCTAAATCTGAACTCAAAACACCCTCACGGTTAGTGTAACAACATACAAAATACATGCATCAGCTTCTCACCTTCTGCCTGAGGACAACAATCACACAAACTACCTTTCAAAGAGGGAACTACTTAAGAATATAAAAACAAAGAGTAATAAATGGAAACTAAAACAGAGAAGACCTCTGGATGGCTCCATTCACAGAGCTACAATATTTATATTAATGTAGCTGAGGGAAAAAATCAGACCCAATCATGCAACAAATCTATCCTGAAATAGCACACACTCACACTGGGTGATGTCATGTTGTTAGCTGTGTGGGGTAGTTGAGTGTTTGAGCATGATAGACCACTTTTACATGCTCCTCTTAAGTGAAGTGCTTCCATTAAAAACAGCTCATTTGAAAGCTTAGCAGTTTTTAGAGCAGAAATATCAGCTCGGTGTCAGTATCAAGGTCTCAGTACAGGTATCGGTGGGATCATGCCATTGCTTATTTGATGTTTAATTGATTAAGTGATTAATTGATGAGTTTCTGTCATATCTTATTAATCCGTCAGTACTGCACAAAACCCACTGAGGTAAAGCATTTAATTCTAAAACATAAAAACGTAAATGTAAAAATACATTTGCCAGATAAAATCAGTGTTGATTTTCAGATCGGTCGAGCCCTCGTCATGAAAAAATGAGTATTGATCATTAATATCATGTTTCACCTTTCCCTGTGAATGGGCGGAGCTGTGGAGACAAAAACATTTGAAGTGAGCTGGTTTTCAGCCCACACTGGGCCCCAAATAAAGGTTTACTAAATATGATGTTTAATAAAATACAGGTTTATTAAATAGTCTCTAATAAAAGTTTATTAAATGAATAAAAACAAAGCGTGGAAGTTAAGTGCAAAACGTTACAGTAAGAGATTTCAGGAGAGAATGTGTGGTGCCATTACATCTGTAATAGTTTAAATTTTGATGTACTGTTTGTTTAAAATGGCAGTCCTGAATAGGAATTGTTGTATCCTTATTACAAAAGTAAACATGACAAAAACAGACTGTGGGCACGCAGCAAATATTCAGCAAGAGCATTACGAGAAAATTGTGTCTTCGGAAACCTACAGGAAATCATTCACTGGGACGGATCGGAGCACGGCGACTGTGGCTTTAAATATTTATCCAAGAGCTGAGTTGGCGGAAACCAAGCTACAATAAACTGTGGTTGAAGGTTTGATTGCTGACCTGTTTCAATACATTCCCTCATCCATCTCGCCCTCACATGCTTGCTCTGTTGTTCCTCTATTCTCTCCCTCAATACTTCTCCATCTGCAAGTCTGTCATGACGTCTCCTAGCAGCCGCATATGGAATCCAATCAGGATTCTGCCACGTTCCAGTCCATGCCAAGGATTTCACTGGAATTACCACTGAGGTGCTTGTCAGGCTGCTGTCCATGGAGGAGGCCTGCCACTGAGGCACAGTCCATACGAGAGAGAGAGAGAGAGAGAGAGAGAGAGAGAGAGAGAGAGAGAGAGAGGTTTCTATTCTAAATGAGATTGCCTACATCTGTGCCCTGAAGGAGCCTGGGAAACGAGTCTGTCCCCATCACTTTGTTTTCCTCCTCTCACTGCACTCTCTGCAACGCTTCTGTGATGTTCCACTTTGTCAGTTTCTGGAGAAGACCTCTCTGACAGGCAAGCAGGTTTCAGGTTTTAGCCTTGGGCTCATTGACGGTCTAACCATATACAGTACAACTCCAGTAGGAAGCACCACAGTGAATGAATGGAAAGTGCCTAGCGCTGTACCTTTCCTGCCCCAGACTGAATGAATACTTCATAATCGTTTAAGGTAAAAAAAAAAGTCTGTTTCTTGTCTTTCTCAAAGCTGTTGCTTCACTCATTTGAAATGGGAAGAATGCGTTTGGTCATAAACCAACTTTCTGAGCAAGAAAACCATTCGGTGACCGTTCAGTCACCTTTTACCATCTCTCTGATTAAAGTGATCAATCATAAGCGTTTCCATGGTGATATGAATTGCGTTCTGAATGTGGCCGCATATCCAAAACTACTACAGTACATCCAACAACAAGGACAGCATTGAGCTACT
This sequence comes from Brycinus macrolepidotus, assembly GCA_037974445.1. Taxonomy (NCBI): domain Eukaryota; kingdom Metazoa; phylum Chordata; class Actinopteri; order Characiformes; family Alestidae; genus Brycinus; species Brycinus macrolepidotus. Next base: position 20,444,725 of record JBBPCZ010000019.1, on the reverse strand, counting down.
CTTATATAGTGAGAGCACAGTAACACACATAGGCTTCAATTCCACTTGTTGAACCATTTTACTATTGTCATGCACATTCTACTCTGAAGGCAAATGTTAATAAGGTAATGGACAAAGACAAAGTCTTGCAATATCGCCAGCAAGGCACTGTGTTTGATAAAAATCGGGATCAAATCATGTCCTGATTTTCTAAAGCCTGAAGCTACAGCAGCCTCCTCAGCACACACTCATTGCTCAACACTCTGCCAAGCTATGGTTACGTGTCCAAGTGTTTCAGTGTGTGTGCAGTAGGGCTTCATGATTAATCATATTTTTATTGTTATATTCTCCGCTGAGGAAAATCATCACCACAACATTATGCTGCCACCCCCACACCTCACTGTTGGGTTGGTATTTATCAGGGAATGGGCAGCGTTAGGCTTGTGCCACACATAGTGTTTTGAATTTAGGGCAGCAAGCTCCATTTTTGCCTCATCTGACCACCTTATCCCAGACTTTAACTGGGAGCTTTCTAGGAAACTCAAAATTTCTTATTTCTTCTGCACCCTCCCATATAAGCCAGTTGTATGCAGAGCTCCTGTTACTGTCTCGTGCTCCTTCTCTCAGCCACTGAACTCCGTAGCTCCTTCCAAGTGATTGTTGACCTCTCTGTGGCTCCCTTCACAAGTGCCCTTTTCTGTTGCTGAGTTTGAGAGATGACCTTGTCTAAGCCGTGCCTGAGTGCAGCTTTCATTTCCTCACAACTGATCCAACACAGCTCACTGGGATATTATTTAGTTGTCTTCTCCTGTCTCGTGTGTGTCTATTTTTTATCCGTAATTTCCTTCTCAGTCTTCATTTTCACATCTTTTCCTCAAATGTACAGTCTGGCCAATGGTGCTTGAGTTAAGGGGGTATTTTATACAGAAGAGATGAACCTTTTTAATGATTTACTGGTCAAGACTGATCTAAAGCTTAGCCGAAGCTATGCTTGAGCTAACTAAATGAAAATTAGGCCTGATGATAACATTTATGGCATTTAGCAGACGCTTTTATCCAAAGCAACTTCCATTCCCTAACTACAGGGGGCAGTTTCCCTGGAGCAGCTTGGGGTTAAGGGTCTTGCTCAGGAACCCAGTGGTGGTACTGAAGGTAGGATTCAAACCCATGACTTCTTGGTCCAGAAGCAAGGATCCTACCCACTAGGCCACCACCACCCATGATAAGGTCTTATTTTGTTCTTCTTTGTCCATGTGTGGTCCTCCCATCTTCTCTGAAGCTTGCGTTGTGCATTTCTGGTGGTGCTGCCACCTGCTGAACAGCGTGTGTACCTATAAGGCCAATTGTAAGCCAATGGTGTATTTGGTGGATCAGCGCCTTCATCTGTCTGAGCTTGGCTTCCACATCACAGAGACTTAATAGTTATGCAAACAGTCATTTTACAGTCATTTTCACCACGGAATATATTCTTACATAAAACCAACATCACTGGTCAAAATACTGTATTCATCCAGACTGTAGCTATTGTCAGTTGCACTAAATGTTGTCTTGTCTTGTCCAGTTGTACTTGTGTTTTTTCTTGCACACTCTTTTGTCCTGTCTGCACTTGTGGTCTTGTGGTGTTTCTGTTTCTGTTCTTGTGTTGCGCCATGGTCCTGGAGGCACGTTGTTTCGTTTCACCGTGCACTGTGTTTATATGGGCGAAATGACAATAAAACCTACTTGACTTGACTAATTTTGAGGGTTAGTCTTTTAAAATGACCACATGAAATATTAAAGTGTCATTTAGAATCCAGACAAACTCTTAAGGGGGTTGGATATAGCAGGAAATGCTGATCTTACTTTTTTTACATTACATTCCTCTACTACTGGACATAAATAAACACATGACAGAGAGACCACATGACACACAGTGAGTGGGGGAAACCGCAGTATTATCTTTACTTCTTAATATTTGTGATAACAAGTTAGCCAGCTTGCTAACTGCGATGTTAGCGTCTTGGCTAACCGACGGCTGCACCCCACCGCCACAGCAGGTACACACCATTTGTTTTCCAACACACCAGTGTGCAGCGCAGTACTGTGGCAAGGATAGAATTATCTAACAGAATTATGCAGGCTAGGTTAAGCCACGCCCACTTCACAAACTTACAGTGTGCTTGCAGTTGTAATTATTTTGCACTTTGTACAAATATGGAATGGTCCTTTTGTAATGTATGTGTTTTTGGTGTAATGACACGAAAAAGTAATTTAAAAACAACAAAAAAATTATTTACCGCTTTTCATATCGTCATAGTAACTTTTTATGTCCATATCATGCAGGCCTGCTGTGCAAGCGTGCTCCTTTTGACCCTGTACTGTAAACTGTCCCATAGAGGTCTGACCTTTTGTAACACTGAACTGACCTCACTGATCCTCTCTCTTCTCTCTCTTTTGCTCGCTTACTGATGCGAAACGCTTCCAGAAGGAGTCTGTCATCCTCTTAACTGAGTTAGCTCTTATTTTTACAGTTTTAACAAAGTAACAACCCAACAAAACTAAGCAGAAAGCCAATATGAAAGCAGCGGACATATAAACCTCTTTAAACGAGACAAATGAACCACAAAAGAGGAGATACTGACCAAAGATTACGTTTTTTCGGACACGTCAGAAAGAGTCCGGTGCTGCTGGCGTGGTTTAGTGAGATATCATCACCAAATTTCAAAACGTTTTCATGATACGCAATATCCCAAGCTTTGCAAACATCAAAACAGCTAAACCCTCGAGCCACATTTAAAAAAAGCCAAGGAAAATAGCTGACATCCAGTCATCCAGTTATTATACGTACTAATAATGCCCGCCCCAGCTGCAAGCGCAGTATTTACAGCGGTTGTACAGTACGGCAGCTGTCCTGTTAATGTGAGCTGTAGCGCAGTGCGTGGTTTTGCTCACGCATGCTTGCTGTTTGTTGACATCAGCAGTAACTCGCGTGCATTCTTTTCCAAAAGGAATCAATTTCCCATTTTGTGTCACAAACTTTCGTCTCTAGATCCGCCACAGCAGCCTCCCCTTCTTATCACATCGTCTCCAACATGCCGCCTCTTCCCAGACTACAGGTCTGCCTCTCGACCTGAGCTCAGCAGGGCACAGTGTAGGGCTCGGTTTGAGTTCTAATTAGTGACATTTTTGCACACTCTTACATATTCTATCTCACTCTCTCACACCTGCACACTCCCTGTCTTGCGCTCTCACTTTCTCGTAGCATTAGCTGTGTTGAGAATAGCTCCAGAGTTTGAGGAGTGGGTGAATGGGCCCCGGCTGGGCCCCACTGATGATGAGAGAGGTGTGTTGGGTTCATGGAAGAGTCAGAGTGGATTTTACCCCTTGCTTATTAAGTTCGCCTGAAGTGTGTTTAGTATTTCTGTGAGTAGCAGCAAGAGGAACTTTAGCACAGGCAGGTGAACGGCTGGAGGGTGGTTGCTATTCAGTAAATCCTTAAGAATACACTGAAAACATACACTGCGAGTGAGTTACAGATGTGTAAAATACCACTTTATTCTGGAACGGTCTGATTTGTGATGGTCCAGCTCTGTTAGTGCGTGTGACCGGCTTCAGGTTTGGGAGAGGTTTAAAGCCATGGCTTCAGTTTTGTTTACCTCTAACCAGGGGGACTGGTGTTAGAAGTGAAATACAAATGTTCCCCTTTGTCAAGTATTTATTATTTATTGATTAAATGTAAATAAATACTTAGATTTATTTGACCAGGCGCTCCTGATCAAATTACGTGTTCCTGTTTCTAAGTGAGAATAAGAGGACACACTTCTGCAAATTTTAGTGCTTGTTTGCTACATTAAAAAAAAAGAAGAAGGAAAATATATTAAACATAAAATGGTACCTGTAGAAAAGTCATGGCACATTTAAGGTTTAATATTTTATTTTTTCCGGTATGTTAAATAAGTTGAAATTGCGCAATAAGATGTGCAGAAAAATGCTATTTTTAAGTTTGTTAGCTTATTATTCACTTCAAAACATGCACATATGGAGCACTGAGTTGTCATCTAAAGCAGGTAGTCACCTGCAAGAATAAAGATGGGCCGATTAGCATTTTCAGCTAGAAAGAGGTAAAAAAAAAAATCATTGCCCAAAAGTAAAAATCCAGCTGCCTCCATTTTGTTCCAACTGCCTCGACACCTCTGCTGCTGGACTGAGCTATTTAAAGAAAACACGAGAATAAAGTCCTGGGGTGGATATTTACTTCTCAGCCTAAACTGTCCCCCTCTGACAGTCGTCACACGACTTAGCTCTGCAGTCTGAGCTGCTAAAGCTGACTTGCTGAGATGTTAGCAATTATCCCCACATATTATAAAACTCTTATTCCAGCCCAGATAGATTTCTGTTCTTTTGTTTATATCATATCCACCCCAGGACTTTATTCTCGTGTTTTCCTTAAATAGCTCAGTCCAGCAGCAGAGGTGTCGAGGCAGTTGGAACAAAATGGAGGCAGCTGGATTTTTACTTTTGGGCGATGATTTTTCTAGCTGAAAATGCTAATAAGTAAGTAAGTAGGTAAGTAAGTAAAGCTTTATTGTCATCCCAGCCATATACATATAGTACACAGTGAGACGAAATATCGTCCTCCTGGACCATAGGTGCAACATAGAACACAACAGAACAGCAGCACTCAGACAGATCAACAGTGAGGGTAAAAAAGGGGGGATTACAAGTTAACCTATATGTTTATAAATATATCTAAGTATTACAAATACTTCACTTAAAAAATAAAATACTATAAAATACTATAGGGGGGACACATTAGGGAGCCAATAACAATACTGTACTGTTTATAGAATTGCAGTATAGTTATAAACATTCTTATAAATGAGTAATTATAGCCACACTTTAGTGTTGTATACAGTATACAGTAGAGTTATAAAAACACTATAGACAACAAGAGAGAAGCTCACACACGTTTCAATGACCGAAAAGACTACAGACACAGAAAGAACTACAAAATACACCTATTTAAGATCCGGAGTAGCCGCTGCGTCTAGCTAACGCGCCGCCATCTTGGACATCTAATAGGCACATCTTTATTCTTGTAGGAGGTAACTACCTGCTTTAGACGACAACTCAGTGCTCCACATGTTATTCTGTGCACTTGGAAGCTGTGGTGTGTTATAACGTCACATGACTGCTGGCCAGGAATGCACTGAGAACCGCAGAAGGTAGCTGTTAGCATCCGAATGGCCTTATTTCTATATTCCAATGTGTTTCTGTATTCAAATCTCATTTCCACGGCCCAGGCTTGCAAGCACACCCCCTCATCTCACCCGGCATGGCCTGTTCTTCTGGATGTCCCCAGTACTGCTGTTCTTTTCATTTTAAACCTAAAGCAAAGCCTAACCACACATAAACCTCAAATATTAGCTGAGATTATCCCATCCTGAGGTGAAGCTAACTTCGATTAAAGCGATAGCTCAAGACTTGCCCCTCGAGGCACAACGCACGAGCGGCCACGCGTCCTTCACTTCAAGGGTAGAAAGAGGTGAGACATCATTGCCATGCATGGCAGAGACACGCCGGCACTCTGTGATTGCAGGCAGGCGGCATCTCACGCGGGTCTCCGTGCGCCTCTGTGCCTTCAGACATTTAATGTCTCGCTTAAAATGCACCACAGGAATAGCAAATATAAATTTTCCCTACAAGAGGGAAGGGGACTGATCTCTCTTTTTTTTTGTCCAAGAATGTAAGGTCGTTTTTTTTATTTTTTGTCTCCTACAAATGGCAAAGGTTGTTTTTACGGCCACAGGCTTTTTTCTTTTCTTTTTTTTTTTAACAGTCCTGATAGCTCCGCAGTCAATGCACCACAATTAACAGATTGATTAAAGCGGAGAACCGGGGGAGGGGGGGGGCTCTGCAAACATAGCTGAGCTTGCCATGGAGGCAATAAATCCACAGTGATTATTTATTCTTTCCAGCGCCGTGAACGCTTAGGCAGAAATCAATAACATATGCAAACACCCGACCAAACACCGATCGCAAATCGCTCTCCATAAAACAAACGCAGAGGCTGAAACAAACAGAGGAATGGGTTTGGCCACAGACTGAGCTATTATCCCGCCCGCGAGCGGAATACTTCCGCAAATTCCACCACATTCCAGCGGGGAGGAATTAAGCAGCCAAGTGAAAGACAAAGATGAATAATTAAAGAACACGACCTGAGCACGGCTTTTTTTTTCCTTTTCATTTGTTCCAAGGCTGCTGCTGAGAGGAGAACGTCGCTTCATCAGGCACATTTTCTCTCAGATCGGGGATTTAACACAAGGCCCTGCAGTTTACGCGTGTAATTATTACAAGTTTTTATGTGTTTTTTTTTTAATCAATTATTGCCAAAAACTATTCTTTTTTTTTTTTTACTTGACCATTTCCAACCTCTCTTTACCATTTAGAAACAAACAGGCTGTTTTTGGTACTGTGCCTTGGATATGATGTATGCAAATTATCTCTGCTCTGATTGGCTTCCACGTATTTATATTCCCTCATTCACAAAGCACTCTGCCAGGAAACCCTCCTTATAACTTCAGTGGGAGTGAAGATAGATCTATCTATCTATTTGTCTCTGTGTCTATCTATCTATCTATCTATCTATCTATTTATATATGTACATATCTATCTATATATGTATCTATCTATCTATATATATATATCCATCTATCTATCTATCTATCTATCTGTCTGTCTGGCTATCTATCTATCTATCTATCTATCTATCTATCTATCTGTCTATCTATCTATCTATCTATCTGTCTGTCTGTCTATCTATCTATCTGTCTGTCTGTCTGTCTGTCTATCTATCTATCTGTCTGTCTGTCCATCTGTTTGTTTGTCTGTCTGTCTATCTATCTGTCTATCTATCTATCTATCTATCTAT
>JBBPCZ010000019.1:20400693-20411182 GCA_037974445.1 Brycinus macrolepidotus | reverse complement strand
AGAAGAGTGGAAGCTGTTATAGCTGCAAAGGGGGACCAACTCCATATTAAAGTCTATGGATTTGAATGCAATGTCATGAAAGTCCCTGTTGGTGTAATGGTCAGGCGTCTCAATACGTATAGTGTAGATAGATACACAGACAGACAGACAGACAGAGATATAAATCGATAGATAGATAGACAAGTTTTATTGCAGCAGCAAGTAAACACCACATGATCATTGTAGAGTGTCTAGATCGATTTTCATGAACAGTCTTAAAATGTTACAGAGAAAATGCAATCCTTATAAGATGTAAGAGAATAAAAAACACAAAATGTGTATTATTATATTTATAAATGCTATTTGCAATAAATACATTTTTAACCTAAAAAATCTCCACTTCCTTCGGATCCTGGCTGGACTGAGGCGACTTGGCTGAGCTTTGAGTCTAAACTCAAAGCTTGAGCTGATGTGTAAAGACATGATATTTATTCATACGCTTAATTAAACAGCAAAATGACATTTTAAGTCAGGGAGCTAAATCACACTGAGCTAGTGGTCTAGTGGATTTATGTCACTACAAGCACGCACAAAACCCTCCTGGAGCATTTTTCATTCGCCGAAACACAGCTGTGCTGAAACAGCTGCACCTCTTCTGGTGTAGCTCAAAGTCTTATAGTTTGAAGCTAAACGTGCGCACAGAAAGAGGAGCTGCCAGTGGAATCCAGCCACTGAGGAAGAAGTGAGGAGTGACACCAAACCCTGTTTAGAATGAACAACCTAATAACCAATCAATTGTCGGCTTCTGACAGTAGTTAACAGCCCAACCACCCCCATCCCACCCCCACCACACACACAGAATCAGAATCAGAAAACTTTATTGATCCCGGAGGAAATTGCTTATGTTACAACTGTACAGACACACAGAGACAAGAACAATATAAGTATAAAGTCTAAATAAATCCAATAAAAACTCAGGAATCCAAGAAAAAAACACTCAATATGAAAATACACCATGCCATATACACAAACGATGGATATAAATACTATAGATAAGTAAGTGACAGTAAAGTGAATTACTAGTAACACTTATAGAGATTAGGAGTCTGTTACTGCATGTAATAGAGATCAGTAGTAGATCAGTAATATTAAGATAACATAATATAAACCTTTATTAGTCCCACCAGTGGGAAATTTGCATTGTTACGACAGAAAGTGGACAGAACAAAGGTAAGAGCAGCAGAAAATGGCAAAACAATAGATACAAAAACAACTAATACAAAAATATAAAAAATATAAATAGACATTTGTACAGTATGTGTATGCTAATATAGGTGTCTATATAAACCTGTATATGTATGTATATAAGTTGCACATGTTGTACCAACATTACTGACAGTAGTGATATTTCACATACGAGGGGTGTTCAATAATTTATCTACCTGAGTATGAAAGAAAGTAGCAGACGTGTTGAAACAAGTCTGAGCATGTTGTGATATGTCTCAAGGTCACTCATTCCAAGAGACGTCAGGATCTCAGGAGAGTCTTCTTTACCACAGTCCACCAGTTCACATGTCACGTCGATCACAGGCTGCCGTCCAGAAACGTGGGTTCCAGCAGCAGAACCATCCACCCTCCAGTCCTGACCTGGCTCCCTCAGATTATCTGCTGTTCCGAGTTTTAAAGAAATCTCTTAGTGGACGGCGGTTTAGGAGTGGTGAAGACGTCAAGGCAGCTTTGACTGTCCTGGTTTGAAGGTCAAACAGAAGATTTTTTTTGTCAAAAGGGTTAAAGTCATTACAGGAAACGTGGATGAAGTGTATGGAGTTATCGGGGGACTATATTGAACAATAAAACAAAAAATATTCGAAAACTCTTTTCTTTCTTACTGAGGTAGATAAATAGGCTATGGCACATTGTTAAATTATATAGCACCCAAATGAAAACTGCACAATACATGCACACACACACACACACATCTCTCAACACTCTATTACACAGTTTTGATTATTTTTGAGAAAACTGTCTCGAATGCTTGTATATGGTCAAGCTTCAACCAATCTCTCAGTTAGAGGAAAAACCTCAAATAAACATTGTGGCATGTTTAAAAGTGTTACATAAAAAATATTTAGAGCCTAAACATTTGGATTTACACTGTAGTTTACATTTACATATGTATTAACTTCACTTTTTTTGCAGGGGCATAAATCTTGTGAGTTTACAAATCTACATCACAATCACTTCATAATTAATGAAAGTGTATTCTTGAGTACGGAGGATTTATGAAGCCTCGCCTTTCAGCTGTGGTTATTGAGCACTCCAGAGCCCACGGTCTATTGAATCAGTCTGTTGAGCGAGAGCAGGCCATCAATAAAGCCGCCGCAGTCGCCCTCAGGATAGAGCTCGCGCGACCGCTGTCTGCGAATGTGGCCTACACTCTGACAGCCCTTACAAAATAATGACACTGTTTAAGGCCCCATTTGCCTGACTGTATTGATATATTCATTGAGTGAGTTTGTGCCAACCCCCCCCCTCGAATAATTAGCTCATGGTACCCCAGCAGAGGGCCTTAGCATGTCCTTTGAGGATCATTCACATGGTTTAATTTATCTCAAAAAGCAACAAAAGCTGTTAATTCTGGGAAACCACTCTTTAAAGGACCCATATCCTACATTTTTTAATTTCTTCTTCTGCACGGATATTTAGGCAGTTTTATCTAGAAAAACCAGTGATCGTTTTTTTCAACGTCATCATTTTCTAGCCAGTATTTTCACTTAGATCTACGTGGCGCATCGGTTTGGCCCTTCTATTCACGCTAAAATGATCTAACACTGATTTTTGCGACATCGAAAGTCAATTAATTCAAAACAGGCAGCTGTTTTCAACTTGGTTGATCATCTGGGCTAGGAAGTATTTGTTTTGAAACTCTAACGTTTGCACACGACATCAACTTTTTTGTATTTCCGTGATGGGAGAAAATTTTGTTTTCCATGATACGAGTCCTTTAAACTCACCTTTTTCCATTTAAAGCCCAACACTGACGCAAGCCTCACTGGTATATTGTTGTCCCGTTGCAGTTAGCAGGCATTGTTCTGACATTTAGACTAATAAACCCCAAGACTCCTGATCATGGCGACATTTTCAGCAGCCCCCACAAAATCAGAAACCCAGATTTATTTATGGCATTTACCAGACGCTTTTATCCAAAGCGACTTCCATTCCCTGACCACAGGGGGCAGTCTCCCTGGAGCAACTTGGGGTTAAGGGTCTTGCTCAGGAACCCAGTGGTGGGATGGTGAAGGTAGGATTCAAACCCATGACCTCTTGGTCCATGTGGGGGAAAATTGTTTGTTACAAGTTTGCAATACTTTTATTCAGTTTTATTCCATGTAGTCTATCACATTTAATCTCTGTGTCTGATAGGAAAGGCCATGACTCACCCAGGGACGGTTAAAGTGAGTAAAAAGCATTAACCGAGATGGGGTGTGAAACCCTTAAGTCTCTCGGGACTGCAGGGCCACTAATACAGGGCGAGAAGTTACCGTCTGCTTAACTTGCATTTCTCTGAAACAGAACATGATGTTCTTGTACCAACACGTTCCAGAGCACGTACACATGTGGAAACTGATATCATTACGTTATGCTAAGAACAGACATGAAAACCCATGTAACCTGTGTTGAGGCAGCACTCTCTTGTCAGCACGCTGAGAAGAGACCTGCTCTATTTGCCTGGCAAATATAATAAACTTTGGTTGATTTTAAGAACCTTTCTGGTCTTGAGTCTTGAATCTGTGGAACACGATTTATTTTTCCACAACAGTCCAGATGCGAGTAACCCACCCACTAGGCCACCACCACCCACCAAATAGTAGACATGAGGAGTGTCTGACATAATGCTATTAGCTGGAAAACATTGCTCTGAATGAGCGTTGAGAGCCACTCCTAGCATCCCGCACTGTTCCCTGTTCCTCAGATGAACTTCGCTGCCACGGCAATCTCATTGTTTCACAAACAGCGCGTTCATTAGCCCGGGTTGCGTTTTTACCTCAGTGCTAATGCCGTCCATTCTGCAGCGCTCTGTCATTACAATCCAGCGACCCACAGCTGATTAACTCGCCAAACTATTTGCGCACTGCTGTGCTTGTTTACCGCAAATGAGCGCGTCGCCTTTCACGGCGGAAACGCAATCAACTCGGGAAACAGAATCAAAACTCGCAGGTTCACTTTGCTGCACGAGGAGCTTCTGGCTTGTGTTTATTCATCCTAAGAGGTTTAGACTTACATGACTGCTTTCTGATATTGTGCTATTATTTTCTATCATTATTTTCTAACTGGTATCTTTGCTTCTGAATGTATCACCATTAAACTAATCTCCCAGAGTGATGGGCATCCTAAGAGGAGAGTATAGGTGTGTTTATTCAGACAACAGGAGTGATAAGAAATGCTTAGCACAGTTTACTCGTGTCTGATATTTTTACAGGTTAATCCAGTCTTACTTGTTTATCTGCAAGTTTTCTATAGCCTAGAAACTTCCACCCAGGGCTGCAGTTTAGGAAAACTCATGAGTGGCGCCTACGAGGTTTCTGTTATGTATCAACCTCAGAAGAATATAAAAAAAACTGAAACGGACACACACAAAACAACAGAAAACTCACTTTGCCAACGATATCGATCACAACTTTAATATGCTTGAGTTTTTTCTCTACTATTCTGGCATTTATACCCTCCGATTAAATGATCATCTTTCTTCATCAGATAACGGCGTAGAGCTAATACAATAAAAGTTAACATTTAAACACAGTAAACTCTTTTATAAATGTTGACTTGTTCACTCCCCTACCAAGATGAAAACCATTTCACTTCAGGTTTATAAATAAAACTCATTTCCATCAAAACATGTTCCAGCATCATTACTGAAGAACAAAAATGCAAGGTTCAGTGGATTGACCGACTGTGACAAAGTGTTAATTCTATGATTGTTTTCTCAGGACTCATTTAATTGGGATTTAATTGTAACGTGATTGACCCATGGGGGCTGCATAGGTGTGTTTATTCAGACAATGAGAGTAATTAGACCATGCTTATGCAGAGTATACTTGTTTTGTACTATAGTTTCTTACAGGCGAATAAACATCCAGTCTTATTAGCTATTCCTGGCTTGCGTCCAGCGCTCTGCAGCCTGGCACATTCCTATAGCTGATGGACAGATCACATGGATGAGTAAAGTCGAACGAGCTGCGAGAAAGTGTGTGCGCATGCATGAGAGAAGCAGCAAGCGATAATTCACAAACATCTCATGCATATTTAGATAACAGACTAATTTGCCATGGAGAGAAAATGCTGCAGTAGTTCTTCAAGGGTTTTTGTTCTAGCAAACCAGAAGATCCAGTGACTTTATAGGAACATATATACCATGTGGTAAAAGATGACAAAATAAGCTCATAAACTCATCATCCACTTTACTAGAAACACCTACCCTATACGTTCACTCACTGGCCACGTTATTAGAAACACCTGCCTTATACTTTCACTCACTGGCCACTTTATTAGAAACACCTGCCTCATACGTTCACTCACTTACCACTTTATTAGAAAGACTCCCTTTAAACTTCCATTAACTGGCCACTTTATTAGAAACACCTGCTTTATACTTTCACTCACTGGCCACTTTATTAGAAACACCTGCTTTATACTTTCACTCACTGGCCACTTTATTAGAAACCCCTTCCTTAAATTTCCAGCAACTGGACCCTTTTTTAAAAACGCCTCCCTTAAATTTCCACCAACTGGACACTTTATTAGAAACACTTCCTTTATACTTTCACTCACTGGCCACTTTATTAGAAACACCTCCCTTATACTTTCACTCACTGGCCACTTTATTAGAAACACCTCCCTTATACTTTCACTTCCTGGCCACTATATGGGCATCACCAACCTTATAGGTCCACTACAGAGGTGTACATTTAAAGACCCCCACCCCATTCATCATCAGGTTCTGACCGCAGGACTCTCCCTGACCCGATTTTAGCTGGGTGGTGGACCTTCCTCAGCAGGCACAGCTGGGTTGCTGGGGTTTTTACAAACATAAGTGTCACTGATAGGTTGAAAGAGGTCCACCAGCCAAAAATATCCCACCAGCGGCATCCCTGTGGTCAGAAACTGGGCTAGGGCTAGAGGATGACGTCAACAGACGGGACACAAAACTCTACCTGTACGCCAGCAAGGCATTTCCAGTAAAGTGGCCAACGTTTCATCAGAATGAACTCAATGCAAATCTGAATCAGACACAGTCATATTTCGAGACAGCAGGGTGCAGTTACCTACCCTAACCACTCACTCTGTCCATTCTGCGAGCTCTATTTCAATCCATTTCACACAGCTGGGGGAAAATCTGCCTGTTAGGTGTAGTAAGTACGCTTCTGACATCCGCTTCCCAGTTTAAAGAGTTTAATCTCAATATTTGGTCGCCTTTCCTCCCTCTGAGAGACACTTTCTAGGATACAAAAGGGGAAAGTAATGAGACTACGGATGCCTGAAAGCTAGTGTGTAATTGGGATGGGCATATTCAATCAAAGCAGGGTCCCGTTCAATTTCCTCCCGCTCAGCCGGCGGACCAGCCGCTCACTCTGATGGACAGGAATTGATTTAAAAGGGAGAAACACTGGCTATTTGGCTGACACAAAAGAGTACCCATAACCATACAACTGTGATTAAGTTCACTTAGAGTTTAGATTGTCCCCAAAAGGGAAAGCTACTAATGTTTACAAAGAATACGGCAGCATGAAGAGTAACGGTCGCAACCGACTGAAACGTCTCCACTACCGGCACCGCAGCTGTAAACCAGCAGTGTTAACAACCGCGTGACCGCTGCGGCCGTAATTACCACTCATTTTAACTGAAAAACTCTAGACTAGATGTTCCATGGACCATGGAACATGTTTTCGATTGGTTTTTGATTAGTGGGGCCACACACACTCACACACAAATAGACACAAAGAGACACACACCGCCACCAACAAATAATACAAAGGTTATAGAAGATACAGATAAATAATTTTTCACCACTTAAACTATCCATTAAGTTCCTCAAGAGCTGGTGCAGAAATAAAGTTGATTGTAAAGACAATTAAAACTAGTTTTTACGGTATCGATTTGGATTTAGACCCAGCAGGGCTATACATTATAACCATTTTTACGGACCAGGATAATAAATTCTGATTGGTGATATGCATTCTGGATCATTTCCTTCAATGCAGGGATGCAGGAAGATGTTTTAAGGTGGGGGAACTGAAACTATAAGCGCTATATATGTGATTTATTTCTATTTTTCCTGTTTGAATTCATTGGATTGTTTGTAGAATGTGTTATGTGCAGAAATTTGGTAAAAGACGGCAACGTACAGAAATACTGTATACAATGTACAGATATACATCATAACCGCTGATGAACAACTTGCTCACTCAGGTCTTATTACTTCTGGACAAACTGTGCAGCAACCAAGTGCCTTTTAAAGATATAAAGAAATTTTATAGCTTGTAAAGGTCCTGTACCAGTTTAAGACTTCCTAGAAATGTAATATTACTGTAAGTCCCTTGCTGTCCATTCGAATGGTGACTGAAGACTCATCTCTTCAATGAGCATCTGGAATAACTAGCCCCTCATGCCCTAAACTAACATAACTAACAAAAAACTTCATAACTAACATAAAAACTGTCTTCTGTGTCTTCTCTGTGTGATCTGATGAGGCCCTGCCGGAGTATTAACTTCAGCTCTGGTCGAATCTTAATTTTCTAGCAGCTCTTAATGGAAGTCTGGGTTTACTGGTGTGATTTCTTTTGTAGACCACAAAGCACACATGAACATCGCTCTGGATAAGAACTGCTGCCAAATGATGTAAATGTAAATGTAATATTATCTGGAGGTTCTTTATTCTTTCAAAAAGTCCTTTGAATTCACACATATTTTACACAGTTCAAAAATTGAACCATCCACTGGAAGATTCTTCACAAATCGTTCTTCAGTTGCATCGACTCTTGGTAACGCTTAAGTGTAGGGTAGCATTCTTAAGGCTACATGACTTACAAGCCTTTTATGATTTCTGATATTATCCTATGCAGGGGGTCCTCAGGTTACGACAGTCTCGAAATACGATGTTTTGAGTTTACGACGCTCACTCCCATAAAAACTTTCAAAAATTGAGACATGAGTGTTGCGGCTCACGCCGTTAGCGTCGTTCTTACGGACTACGCGGGCGAACTAGTTTGGTTGCGTGCGGCGGAAGAATACACAGTAACGCGGCGTATGAGTGAGGGAGTTTTCCTTTTCCTTTTTCTGTGGCTTAGTTGTGTTTTTATGTTCTAGATTATGATTTTACTGTGTTAGGATCGGTAAGTGACTTAGGCTAGGGTGTGTTTCGACTTACACCAAAATTCGGGTTACATCACTGTCGCAGGAACGGAACCGTGTCGTAACCCGAGGACCCCCTGTATAGACATTTATAAAGGCCTCTTCCAACAAGTGTCAAGTCAAGTCAAGTTTATTTCTATAGCACAATGTGCTTTACAGGAATAGAATACAAAATAAAATAGAATAAAAATAGAAGAAATAAAAGAAATCAATAAGAAGACTGAAAGTGCAATAGAAGTGCCGATATTTAAAACACTTTCTGGAGCGAAACTGACAAAAGCAGTCTTCATAACTGATGTCATTTTGTAACCTCTACAGAATATTATAACTCAATATAAATTATAGATATACAATTGTAATTACACTGATTGTTAGTATTGAGCGAGTGTGCGTTCTAACTCCAGCCATAAATGAATCCATTGTGGAGTATTTACACTAAATCAGCACCCTTTTGGTTTCTTTTGGGGCTTTTGTATTCTGTACATGTTTATGTGTGTGAGGCATGCAGAAGTGATCCACACATGGGTTTTCTGAGGCGTGACATTATTGTGTTTCCACCTGAGTGTGTGCCAAACATGGCATCAGTCTTTAACGGTGCAGTCTGAATAACAGGCGGTGTGAATGAGTTTCCCGCTGCTCTGGAGAGCTAGCTAACTAGCACACTCTCAGTTATGAAATATAATAAAAATAGCTGAGAGAATGCAGGCATAGAATGCAGTTTATTCTAAACAGGCCATGTGTAAACACACATAGGCAAATTGTCAAAGTAAATTCGTGGCACTATTTTTTCTATGGCACTCTCACACTGAGCGCCACTGCTGGACTTCACGGTCCTCACACTTTTATTTATCATCTAGTATGCATTTGCATTAATAACAGACTTTCTGGCAGCTAGTTTAGTACGAATATTCAGAACCACAAGCTTTTATAAAGTACATGTGATTTGATCACTGCCTCTGTTGTATCAGATAAGTACATAAGTGTAAACTGAAATATTCCTTAAACTGCCACTTCTTATGGCTGTTATCAATTTTTTTAATTTCAGTTTTGACAGTTCTGACTCTGCCAGATGTGGGTAAATGAGGCGTTTTACAAACGTAGCAAACACATTTGGTGAAAATCAGCTGAGTAATGAGTAAGTTATGGCTGATTTTAATCTGAGAATGCATCATGTCTCAATACACACATACTTGTTTACGATTGTGATGTTTCAGTTCGTCTTTATATATTTATATATATATTTATTTATTTATTTATTTTGTATATATAGCACACATAAAATAGCATACATGGATAATAACATACATGTATTTATATTATATTTATGGGGAATGGCTGGCGCCCACATGCTGGGAAGCCTAAACACACACACAGGAACAACTTAAACATCACAGTTCAAAAAACACCAAACAAAACCAAGGGCTCTCTAGTATTTTCCTCTCCTCATTCCTCTCTCTGTCCTACTCTTCCTTCTCTCTCTCTCTTTTACTCACTGGAGAGCCCATGTTATAAAGAGTCCTGGCTCCCCCCCCGATGCTGTTCACCTGGCCTTCGTCAAGGGCGGAGCCCCATGCTCACGAGCTGCTGGCTCCGCCTCCTCGCCTCACAGTGTGTTTGTGTTTTACGTGTTTAGGTTTAAGTCATCTGAAAACGTACCTCGCTCACACACAGGACCAGAAAAGAATGAAGCCTTTATCAGGACTGTATCACTGGAGGTGCGTGAACTTTTGGGAAGTATAAAGTGGGCTCGCAGTGATCTGTCTGAGTTGTGTTCTTGTTTTCTTTGTTCCGGGTATCTTGGAAATAAAACAGTATCAAGGTTCTCCCTGCAAGTGGAATGAGCTCCCAAAGCAGCCCCCTCTATCTTCAGCGGAATCCCTCTCTATCTTCAAAAACCCCCTGAATACTCCTCTATTCAGAGAGCAACTGCTCTCCTGATGCACTTCCTATCTTCTTACGTTACTCCTACATAAAGATTTTAGCACTTAGAACTCTCCTCTGGTTCTCACACTGTCCTGAGTGTTTCCTCTTATTGTAAGTCGCTTTGGATAAAAGCATCTGCCACACGCATGTAATGTAATGTAATGTAATGTAATGTAAT
>JBBPCZ010000019.1:20325122-20338764 GCA_037974445.1 Brycinus macrolepidotus | reverse complement strand
TGAGAGGCTTTGAAAGTCCTTCAGGAAGCCTGGAGAACTGTTCCTCAAGACCACATTAAAATACAAGAAAGTCTGGAGCTTTGGTAGCAAAATATGAAAAAATGAGGGGCGGTTCAACATTTTTAAACAGTACTGTGTATGTAGTGCTAATTTGGACGTATATGTATCAGCATAGGCAGATGTGTCGGTGAAAGATGTTGGATATCAGCATCAGCCCACAGTTCCCATATTGATGCATTTCTGTGTTAAACGTGGTCTTGTTCGTCTCAGGCTGGCTGAAAAGAAGGCTCAGATTGGCTACACGTATGAGGACAGTACAGTGACCGAATCGGATGCACCTTCGGAAAAAGGAGATGAGGACAACTCGGAGAACAGCGAGTCTGAAGAGGATGAGGTCATCCCTGACATTGGTTTGTCTTGTTCTTTCTCACACTGTTGTTCTTAAGTTTTCTTTTTTTTTTTATTTATTATTGTTTATATAGCTGGAATTTGGCGCCGCTTCTTGTCTGAGGCCGTATTGAATTTCGGCAAAAATCCAACGATAAAATGTTCTTTAATATCCAGGGTATTGCACGTTTATTCAGATTTTTGATACTGGTTTTATTGCAACCACTCAATCACACATCACATTTTCTCTTGGCAATGCAGTCCAGTAGTCAACACTGTGACGAGCTCTTAGAAATACCAACCTCTGTGTTTGTGATTGTTTTCTAGATGTCGAGGTGGATGTGGATGAACTGAATCCAGAACAGGTGATGGAGCTGAATAAGATGGCCACACCTTATGGCATGGCGGACGGTGATTTTGTCTGGTCTGTTCAATCAACTTTTTCAACTTTCATCTAATCCAGCATTTCATAATCCTCTTATCCCCTGCACTGCACATTTTAGGGTTTCCTTGCTCCAACTCAGCTTATCAATCAACAAACCCTTTCATGAGATGTATTAGAAAAGGTCTAACCCTAAAATGGGCAGTGCAGTAGAATACAAAACACTGATCTAAACCGTTACTTTTGCTCTTTGGGCATGTGAGGTCAGCTATTGATGATGGATATATGATGGGGAAAATAAACACGAGCGTATGTGGCTAGCTGAGTAACCGACAAATCTTTGTGGCAGGATGTTGAGAAAGGACAAGGAGGAAGTGGAGGCCATAAAACATGCCAAAGCGCTTGAGGCTGAAAAGGCTATGTACTCGGTGAGAACTGGACCAGTTACTCCACTAGTGTGACTGTTGGGGCCCCCAGTGTGTTTTATGTATATGTGTGGTCGGCCTGTGACCATTGAGTGATGTTAAGATCACATTTGTGTGTGTGTGTGTGTGTGTGTGTGTTTGTGTGTGTGTGTGTGTGTGTGTGTGTGTGTGTGTGTGTGTGTGTGTGTGTGTGTGTGTGTGTGTCAGGGCCGGCGCTCCCGCAGGCAAAGGAGAGAGTTCCGGGAGAAATATATGAAAGGCAGACAGATTAGCCCCCCTAGGTAAGTTACTGCCACTATAAACCCCCAAAACCAGCATAAAATGAAGCTAAAATGCTTTCTCATATTTTGATATTCGTTCTCACATTTGTTGGTTAATTCATTTCAGTTATGCCAGAAGAGACAGTCCAACCTATGACCCTTACAAACGGTGAGTGGTTGTGGCTTCTGCTTCTTTTACTTTTAAGACATGCTGGCATGTGTGATCAATACCAGGCTCTTTTTTTTTTTACCCCCAGTTGTAGATGTTTGTGACATTTTACCCAAATCTAATGTTACCCAAGACATGCTCCTTTACCTTTTTGCAGTCCAGTTCTTCGACTGGCCTAGTGCTTCAAACTGGTTGTTAGAAATAACCTAGAAATTGTATAAGCAGTGCAACATTGCCTATACTATTAGAATCCATAAGCCTCTGAAGTGGCGTTCTAATTCTGTAGTTGGTGTCATGCCCCTATTTGGACCTCTGGGTCTAAGCTAGTGTTGTCTTTCAGAGAAATGAATTGGGTTTTTGAAAATCATTCGGCAATGTGGTAAACAAATGTTCCAGATCAAATACATGTTTTCTTTTGTACATTGTCCACACAAGTGTCACTGTTTCATCTGAATTATGAGGTCGTAAATATGTCAAAATATGAATATTGCTGCATCCATGCAACAAAAAAAAAAACAAACCCTTTGAAATCATGTCACATGAAAGTAAGTCTCTTTAAATTTCAGCATAAATTGTTTATAACAAACCAGCTATTCAAACTGTTGTCTGCTCATATCAAAGCAACTGAACCACCTCATTTGGAAAAGCATGATGATTTGCATGAGTATTTCGGCCTCTGTACCCCTTAACAACCTTGAAATTCAGGATCTTGTTACATTCAGAGGGAAAATATATGTATGGCAAAATGTACCAGACTTGCAATTTGTTTTGTTTACCACAGGGTGTTGTAGTATAAAGAAAACCACATTTAGACTCCTAATTTAAGCATGACCCCTACTACAGATTGAGAACAGGATATGTTGGATTTAATGATAATGTTTAATAAAGTGAATATTCTTAAAGATAAAAATCACTTTTGTTGCTTCACTGTGTTTTTAACAATAATTCAGAAATCACACCCAAATAATTGAAATGAGTAGTGGTGTAATTTAAGATCCTAAAAATTTTAATCATCGAGAGGTCAGAGATTTGCAGATTTATGTGCCTGTTTATTTATTTATTTATTTTTAACCCCTAATGCTTTTTCTCACCCTGTCCTTTCTCTCTTCTTGTATCAGACCCCAGTCTGAGTCGAGTTCAGAGTCACGCTCTCGCTCGCGGTCTCCGGGCAATGATAAGATCACCTTCATCACCAGTTTTGGGGGCAGTGACGAAGAGGGCACCACGGCATCACAAGCCCCGCCTGCCGCACAGTCAAGCCACGCCCCTTCCAACCCTGCAGGTCATAGCAGGGGCTCCCGGTCGGTAACTTGAACTTTCTACTTTCCCCCTGGCTTGTCGTTGGATGTTTTCTCCTGTCATTCATGTGTGTGATGCATTTTATTAAACTTTGGGTTTTGTTGGTGAGACTGTACACGTCCCCCCTTTTCCACAGCTGTGTGAGGACTTTGCAGAATATTTCCACAAACATAGAAACAGTAGCAGCATTTTTCAAGGTTCAGGGCCAGATTAAAGTGAAAATAAGTGGACCTCTAGGGATTAGGGGAGGCATTACTGTCCATGTTCCCGCTCCTGATTAAAATAAACTTCTGCATTTTCAGTGTAATATCTGTCTGGTTCATCTGTATTGTATGACTGGTTACTACATGTTGCCACACTGCCTTCAGCTGAGGCAACAAGTTCTCTATTTTTTTGCGGGAAAATATATTAAAATTATTATTCATTGTTGATCAATGACCATATGCTGCAGATACAGCAGGTAGAGGTTAGGCTAAAACATGTAAAGTACAAATTATTCCTTTAAGCCTAAACCCTAACTAAAAAAAAACACTGAACAGTGTTAGTATCTTACTTGCGTCCCATGCCCAGATTACCAGCCCATAGCGATTATCGGGGCGCTTTGTGAGTGTGTGTGTTGGTTGCTTCAGTACATTCATCCATGATGACGGTATGTGTTGGTACTTTTTCTCTCTCCAGCAGGAGACGCTCCTCCTCCAGCCGGTCTTCTTATTCCTCTCGGTCTTCCTCACGTCGTTCTTCCCGGTCGTCCTCCCGATCTCGGCGCAGTCGCCGCGGGCGGGGGGGCAGAGACAGAGACGGCCGTCGCTCTCGGTCACGTTCACGCCGCCGTTCTGACTCCAGATCACGGCGTGGAGGCGGCGGCAACCCCCGGAGACGCTACGAACACACACGCTCCCGCTCCATAGACCGGGACAGGGACAGGGACAGGGACAGGGACAGGGGGAGGCACTACACTGCGCGCAGACGAACCAGGTGAACTAGTGAATATGGTGGATGCATCATTGCCTCTTCAGTCCAATGGAGTATTTAAAAAGACCCACGTTCTTCTACTGTCGGCACCTTTTGTGGCTGCAGTTCTCCTAGCTGTAGTTTTCCAGCATTTAAATCACATGAGGCTTTAATGGCTGATTTTCTTATTGAAACTGAGATATGCATTTAAACTGCATGTGTGGTCTTGTTCCTCTAAATAGGACATAAATAAACTCTAACGATTAGGAACAAATCTATTTGGTTTTCATAATGGATTGCATTTGACAGTCCAAACAGCCTTTAGCGTTGGTTTAAAGAACTGTTTACACGGTGACACATGACTGTAGAGACAAATGCAAATTATTGTTTTGCAATGCATGAACGCTGGTCTCCCGAAGCTCGTCGGACTTGTCAGCTGCATCCGAACAGCTAGTTAACTGAAACATTTTCCAGTCTGCTCTCCTTCATTTTTGCCTTATCTGTGACCATGTAACGCCACATGCTAATCAGCTCTTCGCTACACTGAGTAGGTCCAGGGGCTACAGATAGGGGAGAGCAGATAGGACAGATAGGAAAGGAGGGTCTGTTCTGTTTGAATGCCGCCTCTGTCAGGGATTTGCTGTAGCAGCTGATGGGTAGATGGTTAGTGCTGTAACGAGTCCTGGTGCACATACGGACAGTGTTCCACCAGAATATTCTGTATCGTGTTTGAACTCTCAGGCTTCTCAATGGCTTATTCAGGATTCTACTGATTGCCTCTACCCATCTTATTTTATCTCTTCTTCTGTCCACTGAGCGTAACTGTCTTTTCCAATTGGTTCTTCTCATAATATGTCCAAAATTAGATAGCAATGCCATTTGAGTGACTTGTGTTACAATTTCTGCTCGGTGTGTTTCTCCTAAGTGATAACTTGCATTGCATCGCACACACAGCCCATTAGGACGGAAGTAGTTTTTTTTTGATGCTGCACATACATGCTTTGATGCTTATATCAAGCATCTACAGTTGCACTGCATTTGTGTTAATGTACTGTATTTTACAACTTCCCAAGCCTGCATAGTTGCCACAGGGAGCTGGTTGTCCTCTCAGCTGTATCTCGTGATGTTAAATGAGTCAAGTTTATTTATAAAGTGCACTATCATGCACAAAGGTCATTCAGTGTGCTTTGCAGGATATGAGTAAAAATAAAATATAAGAATAGAAGAAATAAAAGAATTCATGAAAAAAATTGAGTCAGTTGAATGAAGTTGTCACTCTGCTTTTCCAGAATTGTTACTCATTGTTACGACTCTCTCTCCTCAGGTCTCGGTCTCGTTCTCGCTCAGCTGACCGAAGTCGCAGAAGTGGGCGGAGTTATAGCTACAGGAGGGGTGGAGCCAGCAGCAGTCCAAGCCCCTCGCACTCACCTCCTGCCAGTCGCAGCCCCTCCCCTTCCTCTCGGTCAGCCCAGCCCGCCGCCCCTGCTTTTTCTGACAAGCTGAGAAAGTGAGAACTGTCACCGCACCGACAACATTTTAAACACACTGTAGCTGCATAAGTAACACCTTTTCTGCACAGCTGATTGCAAAATCTAGTTATGGGGACCATGTACCCTTGAGTTTTCTCTGCTCTACCAAAACTAATTCATAACATTAAGCAATTGGAAGTCTCTCTTGAGCTGAACTAGATGTGCCAAAAATGATCACAGAGGAACATAAAGTGTCATATCAAAAATAATGCTGGCATTGGACTTCCCAGTGTTTATATGCATTTCAGAAGTCTGTTTAAGCACTTTTGTGTCATTTCCCCCCCTGTGGGGATCAAGTTTTACTAGTTAAAATGCAATAATGGAAGATTAAATCCTTGCAAGTGCAAGTTCAGTCACAGTCACACGAATGTAGTCGTTTACAATTGTTTACAATTCAAAACTACTGGGCAATCTTTGTTTGACTCATGAGATTTTATAATATCTTGAATTGGTGGATTATCTTGCTTTTCAGTGCTGTGCATGTACCTCTCTGCCAACATTTTACCATCAATTCAACATATTAAAACTCAGTTTGTAAACTGTGTGTAGACAAAAATTCTTTGGGGGCTCTCTTGCATTTCAGTGCTCTGCATGTACTTCTCTGTCATGACTGGATTAAAAATTTAGACCAAAACTTTCTCAGAACTATGGAAATGCAATGTCTTAGACATTAGGCACCATATTATATTCATTTTCGTGTAATAACTTACTGTGAGGGAGCTTTACACTGTTCAGACATTAAACTGTTCAAAAGTCTTACCACCAACACTGGGAACAATTTTGACTCAGTAAGTTAGTTTAATCATTTAATTGGACAGAAGTTTTGAAAGAAATAGGTATTTCCCAATTGAAATGAAACATGAAAGTGAGCATTAACATGGTGAACCCTTTTACTTCTGCAGATAAGTGTATGTTTTATCATATTGACTTACAAAATCTTTTTTTCCACCTCTCATTCCCCCTTTCTCACATATGCTTTTTCTCGTTCTCTCGTTTCAGGCCTGAAACTCCGGGTGGTAAAGAGACGGGAGCTGCCAAAGTCAGTAAGAATTTGATATAGTTGGTTTTGTTGCTAAAGGCTACGTCTCCCTCACTTCTGACAGGCTGACGCAGTTGTCAATAAGTCTGAGGCTCCGCCTACCTCATTCAATCCCAGCTCCTCAGAGAGCCTCCGATCTCATTTGAAATGTCCTTTGATTGGCTGTCTCCATGGTGATCAGCTCTGCCAGGGCACCAAGCGGCCGTAGCGCCCTCTGTTCCCAAAGCGCAGCGGTCTTTTCAAGGGCATCCGTTTCTGAACCTGTCTAACTGTCATTTATGGTGTGTGTGTGTGTGTGTGTGTGTGTGTGTGTGTGTGTGTGTGTGTGTGTGTGTGTGTGTGTGTGTGTGTGTGTGGCAGAGGAAGAAGGGATGAATGTTTGAGAGATAAAGAGAGGCCCTGTTTTCTGTATTTTCTGTGTGTTCTCCTTTGAACTATCCTGGGACTTTGTGCCTCACTGTGTAAAAATGCTGAGATGTGTCATCAGACTGGACTAGAATGGCGATGAGAGTGTAATGAGTGTGTTCAGAGTGAGAGGAGAGTGCAAGAGATTTCATAAGGAGCTAAACAGGCGAGCCCAGGTGTTTTGGCCTCGGCACTGGGGCATGCTGGGACAGGCAGGGCAACACCACTCACACTTACCTGCATGAGCACACACGATGTCCTTTCCCTGAAAGGTCTCGCAGCAAGGCGGGGCGATGGGAGCAAAACTAGAGGCCATTTTCTTACGCGTCCCCTGAAACATCTAAATACGACAGAGGGGGAAACAGAGGGGAAAATTTGTGTTTGACCAAACACTTATGGTTACTAGATAAGCCTGTCCATACTAGCCCTTCCCCTGGAGCTACAAGAAGTAAAACAAATGGCCATAACTGTAACATATAGAATCCTCTGATGCTATTGGACAACCCACAACATCTACAGTATAAAGTTAAACTCACTTTTACAACCTACTGTGTTTCTACCAACACAATCCCCTGCCCTTCTTCAGTTTATTTTCTTTATTTCTCATTGTGTCTAATAATCTGTTGTCTATTACAGCCCAAGATGACCCCCCAAGAGAAACTTAAGCTGCGCATGCAGAAAGCCCTCAATAAGCAATGTGAGTCTTATACGAATATCTTTACGCTTCTTTACGGTACCCTTTTTGTTGTTGTTGATTTTGCGTTTGTTTTTTAACAAAGAACTGTATAGGAAATCTGTTATGATTTAGGCCTGTCAGATTTATTACCTAATGCCTGACGGCAGTTGTTTGAGCTTATAGCAGATACTTGCAGCACTTGTTGACTTTCACAATCGAATGTTTACATCACAACAAACAAAATGTCAGTTTTTATTTGTTGGGTTGAGGTCAATGGTACAAAATAAAAGAAGCAAAGATTGCATTTGTTGAGCCACACAGAACTTCTGAGTGGTGTTTGAACACCTTGACAGAACAGTACTGTCACCTTTAGAGGGGAGCAGTGAATTACGCTTATTTGAGCTCAGCAGCCAGGAGAAGAAAAGCCAGTCATCCAGTTAGGCAAGTTTAGGCTTATTCTTTAATGCGATAAACAAAAAACATTTATTGTGATTGTTTTTGTAGCAGTTAATTGTAAGCTAAGATTTCATGACAAGCCTATAATAATTAGACATGAATGGACTTTACAGTTCATTTGGTAGAAATTCAGATGAAGCGGAAGTTGTTTATCTTATGTTCAATTTGTATTAAATTAAATATCTATTTAATTCATTTAAGTGTTCACTAACCCTAAACCTAGCCCAGTTTAACCTTAACCTGGGCCTAAAACCTAGACCTGGTGCTGATCTAAAACTGCAGCTGATACCTTTGAGAGGACTGGGCGATATGGGAAAAATCTTATTTCGATGTTTTTTTTTTTCATATCAGTCGATATCGATAGATATCACGATATAAATAAAATCACCGTCTAACCACCTTTTTATTCCTACTGAGATATAACAAGACAAAACTAATTTTGGTTTAAACACCAGCACTTGCTTGGGTCTGGGACTGTACAGTTTTGCATTGTGCATGCTCTAAGGGATGGCACTGCTTCAGATGGTAAAAAAGATGTGTAGTATTACCGGTCTTTGTAGGAACATGCTTTAGACACAGTTTGCAGTGCGCGCTACTCTGCTTCCTGTCAGACTTTAAATAGCCAAAATATCTCCAAACTTTCCAACAATGTCCTCGCCTTTTGAGCCTTGGGTGGTCTCTGTTGCGTTGTATTCGTCTGTATGTGGTTTTTTTTGTCGCCATTTTCTCTGTTTCTCGCTCGCTTTCGCTCCTACTGTTGTTTTCGGCCGCAGTAGCCCACAGCTTTAGCACGTGAGCCGCTACGCTCTGTACGTCAACCTAAATGACGTCAGCTTTCACGCGATTGGTTCGGCACGGCGCTGTTCTCTTTATCATTGGCTTCTAGTCGAAAGCTAGACGGAACGAGTTCTGTCGACTTTCTATCGACTATATGCATTGGTTCTATCAAGGAAAAGACATTTCGCGATAATTATCTTTATCGTTTTATCGCCCAGCACTACTTTGAGAATCCACTCAGTTTCACCAGACAGTTTCTTAATAATTTAAACAGCTATAGGGGATCTACTGGGGGCTAAAGTCTGACCACTGGTCTTTCAGTGCCATTGAAGTCTATCCTTATTATTTATATGTTAATATTAAGTGCGGCTGTTCATCAACTGTGAAAGTAATATGTAACTTGGGCAGATACGAGACTGAGGATTTGGAGTGTAGGCCCGCATACTTAGATTTTAAAGAGATACAGTAATAATTTGTTTTGTCGCATTGTTTAGTTTTTATTCTGTGTGAAGAATGTGAGACTAATGGCAAGGATGGGAAAGTCCTGCTGCAAGAGTAGGAAAGTCCTTTTCATCTGCCATTTTGCGGATAGGACGTTTTTGTCCCTACAGCAATGAAATGCTGTCCTTATCTGATATATTAATATGCAGTGTGTGTATATGGACATCACAGGAGGACGGCATTGAGTTTCTAACCACTTCTGATAGAGATACATACTTTATTGCGAATAATAGAAAGGAAATGTTCACTGGAAACTCTCTTAACCCCACTCTTCTTCTGCAGCCAAGGCGGATAAGAGGGCAGCACAGGTCAAAATCCAGCAGCAGGAGCACAAGCGGCAGGTGGGTGTGTTACTGTTTCTCGCTGAAGCCTTTATTGTATGAGGAAAGCGGGACTGCATTCTCATGCTTATTTGTTTTCTTTTGTTTTTCTCCCTTTTCACCTCAGGAGCGAGAAGGAGTGCTAAGAGCTATGGCACGCAAAATACGCATGAAGTAAGAGCTGTCACAATGTAATGATTTAAAAAAAAAAATTAAAAAATTACTTCCTCATTGAATTGAAAGTGTCTGTATGTAAGTATGCATGCTGATCATGCATATTTTAAATTCTCCCACTGGTCTCTTTTACAATAAGACACGGCCTGATAGACACACTCACGTACATGCATGTTTTCCTACACACGTTTATGGTTTTCTATAATAAAGTTTCTTTAAGACTGCCGAGATTTTCCTTTTCAAGTATTTTGTAACGTTTGAATGACCCTGATGGGTTTGTTATTGTTTAGTTAATTTAAAGAAGTTACTTTTTCTTAAAAATAAACAAAAAAACAAAACTGAATTATATCAGTTATGTTGATGAACGTTGTGTATTATAGGGAGCGAGAGCGGCGGGAGAAAGAGAGGGATGAGTGGGAAAGGCAGTACGGACGTCAGAGCCACTCGCCCTCCCCCAACTCCAAATACAGTGAGTGATTCACCATATTCTTCTGTGCAGAGCCAGTTAGATTAATAAGAGAAAGGTACCTAAAATGGTACCCATTTTTATTTTTCTGCCATAGTACTGACCAGTAAAGAGATGTTTGTTTTGTTTCAAGGGAAATTCTACGGATTAAAAAATTACATAATTACATTATTGAGATTTTTTTTTTAAGTGAATTAAAGAATCTGACTGAGATTCTTTACGTTTGTAATGATGGGAACCAACCCTGTACAACTTAAATGTAATCATAATGGAGAAATAGTGATATACCTTTAAAAAAAAAAAAAGTTGTCATTGGGTACCATTTTGCTTCAGTGTCTTGCATGTACCCTCCACTGGCCATAGTTTTAGAAATAAGCTTTGAGTCAAAATCTCCTCAAAACAGTGTCTCAAGCATCAGGCAGCGTAATTGCATTGTAAATACTTTCTTCGAGGTACCTTTTAGAGGCATTAAACACTTCAGTGCTGTGAACATGTCTGACTGTACGGTTCTCTAGAATCGTGCATTTCACATAAAGCTATTAATCCTAAAGATCTAGTTAACGAAGAAAATCTGAAAAAAATCTGTGAAATTCCCATTTATTAGAGCTCAGTCTGTAGCTTTGGATCAGAATCTAAAGCAGAATTGGTTTTATTTGGCCAAGTAAGATGTCAGAAAAGTGTTGGCAATGGCTGCCAGTAAAACAGACATAATAAAATGTAGTAAATGAAATAAGAGGGGAGAATATTTCATTTTTAAAAATCAAACATTAAATCTAATCCTAAATTTTTTGAACTCACAGGTCGAGATTATGGCTCTTCCAGAAGGTAAGTGATGCTTATTCTCAATAACCTGAAAAAGATGGACAGACAGACATGGACAGACATAGACAGACAGACAGACATAGACAGACAGACATAGACAAATAGACAGACAGACAGACATAGATAGACAGAGAGACCTAGACATAGATAGATAGACAGACAAACATAGACAGACAGACAGACATAGATAGACAGAGAGACCTAGACATAGATAGATAGACAGACAAACATAGACAGACAGACAGACCTAGACATACAGACAGACATAGACAGACAGACAGACGTAGATAGACAGACAGACGTAGATAGACAGATAGACAGACGTAGACAGATAGACAGACAGACCTAGACATAGACAGACAGATCTAGACATAGACAGACAGACATATAGACAGACAGACATATAGACAGACAGACATAGACAGATAGACAGACATATAGACAGACAGACATAGACAGACAGACGTAGATAGACAGACAGAGACAGACATAGATAGACAAACAGACATAGACATAGATAGACAAACAGACATAGACATAGGTAGATAGACAGACATAGACAGATAGACAGACAGACATAGATAGACAGACAGATAGACAGACAGACAGATAGATAGACAGACAGACATAGATAGACGTAGATAGACAGACAGACAGACAGATAGATAGACAGACAGACAGACATAGATAGACGTAGATAGACAGACAGACAGACAGACATAGATAAGATAGGTAGATTGGAAGACAGCTTGATCGATTGATTGATAGATAATATATGCTGTGAGCTAAACTCAGTCTGTGTTGAAGCTCCTCTCACTCGGCTCTGTTCTGGTTCTGCAGGAGGTCCCGCTCCAGATCACGGAGTCCACACTACCGATACTAAAAAAAGGCACCCGCCACTGTGAGAGTCGAATGTGTTTGGAGAGAGCAGAGCAGGGGGATGGTTATAAGGCACATATGTGAAGGACTGGAAGACGAGATGGAAGGCAGTTTGAAGCTTTCTGGGGAATGAGGTTAATGAAGTGATTATAGAACATTTACCCTCTTTTCTTTCTTAATCTGATTCCAGGCCTGTACTCCATTTAAAAAGTTAGATTGCCCTTTGGTTGGTACTAATAAATTTAGTATTTCTGTGGAAATACACTTTAATCCCTCTGCAGTGTTTTCGAATATACTGGAAGAGACCCTTGTGTTAGGGATGTTTCCCTGAAGTGGAAAATGTCCCGTCTCGAATGTTTGAATTGCCTTTTTCTCAGAAAGGTTAGAGGTATATTGGATTAATGAGTGAATTCTTGCTGCATTTCTCTCCGTCTCTCCCACCTTCTCCTCATGGGAATCTCCCGTCCTTTCACCATTAGATGGAGCAGAGGACGATCTTAACTTTACAAGGAGCTAATCATAATGTGAATAATAATTCCCAACTTTGTACATAATCAGTCCGTTTGTTTGGGGTGGGTTTTTGTTTTTTTTGGGTTTTTTGTTTTTTGTTTTTTTTTTGGAAAATTTTCTGAAAGACAAAACTTAAACGTCTTCTCACTCACTGTGTAAATATCTGTCTTACTGCCATCAGTGATGTTTTTTTGGCTTGTGCTTTACCCAACATAGACCTCAACACACCAAAATAAAGTGCTTATAAAGAAAGAAAGACACTCTGTGAGTACTTTTGTGTACAAATGTTGTGTACTAATGATTCCAACGCAGTGTATACTCGTCATCTGCTCATCCAACATTTTTTCAGAAATCAAGGGTGTTAGTAGGTATTTTCTCTCACCATTGCTGGAGTTACAGCCTCCTGTGGGAAGGCGTTACACTAGATGTGAGGATTTGATTGCATTCAGCTACAAGAGCTTTAGTGAGGCCAGGTCCTGATGTTGCACGATAAGTTCACAAACGCCATTCTAACCCACTCATCCCAAGGGTCTCTCCATCACTCCAGAATAATTAGTTCAACTCCTCCACAGCCCTGCACTTGTACTCCTGAAGCTGATGCTTGGCATTGGGCATGGCATTTTTAGGCTCATGTGCATCAGCATCAGAGCATCCAATTGGTATTTACTGGTGTATCTACTGGTATTTGTCTATGGAGATGAAACAAGCTGTGGGTCCATGACTGAATACCTGAGTCAGCAATGGATGCACCTTAAAGTAGCCAAATTTACAAAGCAGAAGGAACGTCCAAGTACTTTTGGACACAGCGTACCCCTTGTACATCATTATTGTATTTTTACCTTTTTCACTGCAGCCAGCTAAGCTCCATTTTACACAGCACTATATTGCACATGCAGCTGCACACATCTGCAATTTATACCACATAGTTTTTGCACTTTTTCATATTTTATATTTCTCTTTATTTCCAAGTCTGTAAATTCTGTGCACATTCTGTCTCAAAAGGTATTTTACTGTGTCTGGTTGTGTATGTGACCAATACAAATATGTACACTAAATGGACAAAAGTATTGGGACGCCTGACCATTACACCAACAGGGACTTTACTGACATTACATTCGAATTCATAGACTTTAATATAGAGTTGGTCCCCCTTTGCAGCTATAACAGCTTCCACTCTTCTTGGAAGGTTTTCCACAAGATTTTGGAGTTTCTGTG
>JBBPCZ010000019.1:20314250-20325022 GCA_037974445.1 Brycinus macrolepidotus | reverse complement strand
TCCGTTCCAGTTCATCCCAAAGGTGCTGGATGGGGTTGAGGTCAGGGCTCTGTGCGGCCAGTCAAGTTCTTCTACACTGAACTCCTCCAGTCATGTCTTTATGGAGCTCGCTTTGTGCACTGGAGCACAGTTATGCTGGAATAGAAAAGGTTCTTCTCCAAACTGGGGCCACAAAGTTGGAAGCATGGCGTTGTCCAAAATGTCTTGGTCTGCTGAAGCATTAAGATTGTCCTTCACTGGAAGCCCAAACCCTGAGAAACAGGTGTGCACCAATACTCATGCCCATACAGTATATTTGATCTGCTGGCCTTAAAAGGAAAGGAAAAAACTTATTTATTCCACCAGGTGGCGCAGTTCAGCACACTTTCATACCCTAAAACCTGAGCCAGTGAAATCTTTCAGGGTGCAAACTGTATTTTTCGCAGCTTGAAATGTAAAAGGTACAGAAAGGGGGCCAAGAAAAAGGCTTGGTTTCGAAATCAGGCGGACAGCACAAACACCTGCATGAGGCGACCTCGATAAACCCACTTCCTCCTCACCCACATCCTTCAGCCAGCAGGGGTTTATTGGTGTCACTGCAGCTGTGTTTCGTCAAAACAACCGCAAACATCATTTTCAAGTCTCATATTCATGTTCGCATTCGTGCGTTAATACGCATTTTTGGGTAGATTTGGGGGAATGATGCACTGGTCATATTATGGATTAACAAGGCAGCACATCTACGCGAGTGGAGTTTGTAGGGTGGGAGGACTTTGTGGGCGTGACCATGCATGTAAATCACCAGGAGACCACACCTCCTATAGCTCTGGCCCCGCCCCCTCCCCTCTCCTCTCTACAGGACCGTCTGTGTGTGTGAACTTGAATAGTGACGGGTGGAAGGGAACGACCTAGAGCACAAAAAAGCCAGCAGTTCAGTCCTTTTCTGTGTGTCTTATGACACACGCTGTCTTCTCGGTTCTCCTCGGTTCTTCTCGGTTCTCCAGAGCTTTAGAAAGTGCCCAGAGAAGAGTGGATAAATCCATTTTTTTTTGGAACAGCCCAGACCTCAGCATGTCCAGGCGCAAACTCGGCAGCAGACCACAACACCTGAGCGTCATTCAAGGTAAGTCTGGAGAAAAAATAAATAAATAATAATAATAATAAAACTTTTGCCGGGGTATTATAGCCTGATAACAAGCAAGAAGTGAAATTAATTAATGTCCATCAACTTCACGCATGTCTTAGGAGTTGTCAGGAACTTGACAGTTGATGAAAGGTGGTAGAAAAATGGGGATAAACAGTGTCTGTTGCTGGTGCAGAGGGGGGTGTTTTCATTATAGCAGCTATGGGGCTCGAGCTGTGCTATTATTAAAGCATTTTGGCTGCCCAACATGGACAGTTCCTTCCAGTGGGAGACCCAACACAGCGTGGTGGCTTAGCCTACTTCCTTATTGCATCTTCCCCCTCAGCCCATCGAATTTCTCTCTTTCGAGTCTGCTGTTGTTTTTATTGTTGTTTGTTTTAATTTGTTTGTTTGTTTGTTTGTTTGCTCTGGCAGTGGCCATTCCTTATATGTTACTATTTTTAATTTTTTTTTTTCACTATTTTGCAATACCGTGCACATATTTCATTTAACAGAAGACAGGGATTTTTCTCCAAAGGTAGAAAAAAATGATAATGCACCTGAACAGAGAACAGGGACAGAAGGTTGAAGAAGAAGAAGAAGAAGAAGGTTGAAGAAGAAGAAGAAGAAGAAGAAAGGTGAACCTCATGTGGCCCTTGGCTGCCTGATCTGGGCAGCGTGGGTCACAAAGTCTCCAACATGCAGCTCCTCCACTGTATGTCCGTTCGGAGGCGTTCGGCATGGAACCCAGCTCAGTCTCAGACTTTCAGAGTTTCAGTGAGGTGAATGTTTCTCACAGCCAGGAAATAGGCTGGCTGTTTTTCTGCCTTTCCCCAAAGGGAGGCCAGTCGAGCAGAGGTGGTTTAGAGAGGCCACAGCCGCACCTTGTGCCTGCCTGTGCAGCACAAACAGGAAAGGTGGCATTTTTTTGAGTGAGCACTCGCCTCTCCGGGCACTGTCTGGACCTGCAGCGGCCTGGCCGGCCCGGCCCGGGCAGGTGCACCCAGTCCAGGGTGCTGGAGGTATTGGCTGAGGTGTCGTGACCACAGCCTCAGAAGCCCAAAGGGCAAAGTTACTCATATTTCTGACAGTTAGAGCCTGAAAGTGCCTCAGTGCTTCATCAAGTCACAGATTTTTGTGGTCTGGGCTGTCTGGGCTGTCACTGGATGGAAGGTATTGAGCCCATTCAGGCCTGCAGACACAAAAAGCCTTTATATTAAGTCTTTATGTTAAGACTAGTGGTGAACAGTATTGATTTCAAATTTGGGTCATAGTGGTCATTCAAGTTTTCTGGTCTCCACAGAAGGCCAGAATTTGCATGAGAATAGTGATCAAGGCCAGACTGTCAGTGGTTGAAAGTTTTGACCCCTTTCAGAGGTTGGGCTGAGGTGGTCAGTCATGGAAATGTATATTCTAGTCATTTCTAGTCATGGCAAAACATCCAAAAAGACCTGTAAAAGAATTAGAGTGGTGAACTAGACTGTGCTCTAGGTGGATGAATGCATTGACACCGTTCAGACCTGCTTCCAGTGTTGAGCCGAGGCAGTCTGTCAGATTTCAAGTTTCTACTCTTGGTAAACACCACAGAAGACCAGAATTTGCATGAGAATAGTGATCAAGACCAGACTATCAGTGGATGGAAGTGTTGACCCCATTCAGAGGTGCTCAGTACTATTTCTAGTCATGGAAAAACACCCCAAAACGGCAGTAAAAAAGTACGAACGGTGATCTAGACTGTGCTCTAGGGCTGCTTCCAGTATTGAGCCATGGCAGTCTGTCAGATTTCAAGTTTCTAGTCTTGCTAAACACCACAGAAGGCCATAATTTGCATTAGAATAGTGATCTAGTCTGTGCTATTGGTGGATGAAAGTACCGACACCGTTCAGGGCTGCTTCCAACGTTGGGCCGAGGCATCCAGTTATATTTCTAGTGATGTAAACACCACAAAAGGCCTGAACATGCATAAGAACAGTGATCTAGGTTGTACTATCAGTACTGGGCCCATTCAGGCTTGCATGCAAGGGTGGACTGAGGTGGGCAGTTACATTTCTAGACGTGGGAAACGCAGACTGTGCTAGAAAAATGAAGAATAGTGGATCGTTAGTGGATAGAGGTAGTGACAGCATCCAGGGCTGCATCTGTGATTGGCCTGAGATGGGCGGTCAGTCTTGGAAAACATCACAGAAGGTCAGAAAATAAAAAAGAAAAGTGGTCTATAGATACTATTAGTGGATATTAAGTATTACCCACATTCAGGATTGCATCCCGCAGCTTAGGTAATCAGTTACTTTTTTTAGTCCTAACAGACAGCAGGGCTATAATAAAACTATTTAAAAAAAAAAAAAGGCACAGATAATTTTAACAGCTAATTATTCAGCTCGTCTAATCTGCCGAGGTGTTTCTAATTGCCAGCCCCTGCTATAGTAGTCCTCATTATTTTCTGTCACACTCTCATGCTTGATTGCACCGACGGCTCGACCGTCCTGATTCTAATCGCGCTACAGTTCTTCTGTGGTGTAAAAGCCACCTTTGCTGAAAAGTGAGCGTGTGAGAGGTGAAGGGTTTTTCGCCTGTTTGTGTATCAGTGCGCATGAGTGGTCGGCGAGCGTGTCGCCGGTGCACGCAGCAGCTCTGCCGAGTGTTTCCTGTGTGAAGCAGGCCGAGTGGCAGAGACACAGGAAGTGGTCAGTATCTGCTGACCAGACAGTGGCTGTCTGGGGGTGGCAGATGAGCTGGAGCTCAAAGAGCCTGCAGAGAAGCGAAAGTAACGCTGCATCAACGAAGAGAGAGAGAGAGAGAGAGAGAGAGAGAGAGAAACAGGCCAGTTGAGTGCTGTTCGAAAGCCGGTTAGGTTGGTCACTCAAAGAGCTTCAGGCTCTGTGAAGTGACTGTGGTTGACGATGGGGGTTTTTTACTCATAATGAGAAAAAAGACAAGTCAGAATCATAAACCTTTGTCCTCCAAGTACAGGATGTTCAAGGAGCGCTTTCTTGATGCAGGTGTCAAGTAAATTCCCATGCTCGCTTTTCTTGGGCACACCTACCCTGTATCTCTGCTCTTTGTCCGTTTTATCAGACCGGACACTCTTAAGGAGGTCTTTGACTCGTGTTGTTTTAGGTCCCTAAAAACATTTTTGCATGTTGAGAGAACCTCTTAAAGATATGAAAAAACTTCAAATAATGTAGATTCTTTATTTGTTCAAGGGGTCTTTCAAGAACCTTTGCATTATGTGGAGGCTCTTTATACTTTACGTGTTAAAAATGTCCCACACACTCACAGATTTCTTTCACAGAAATGGCTCTATAAGACTTGAAAGGGTCTTTAGGTCAGTGGTTATTAACTGGTCTTTAAGGACCCCCCAGATGGTCTTCATTTTTGCATCTACCAAACTTGCAACACAGGGATAGAGGAACATTACATTCATTTGGCGACTTACAATACAAGGAAACACTCACGTTTCAAGACAGTGAGAGAACCAGAGGAGAGTTCTAAGTGCTAAATCTTTATGTACAAGTTATGCAAGAGGATGGATAGTGCATCAGGAGAGGAGATACTCTCTGAGTATCAGATGAGGTTATTCTGGGGATCCCTGAGAACAGTTTTGGAACTTTAGAACCAAAACTGGCAGCTGGTCATTAGGGAATTGTCCCTGCAATTGAAAGGCTGTGGGTTCGAATCCCAGGACTGCCAGTGGCACCACAGAGGTACCCTTTAGTAAGATACCGTCCCCACACACTGCTCTCTGGGCACTATTGGTGGCAGCCCACTGCTTCACTTGGTGAATGGATTAAATGCAGAGGACTGTGGGATCAATATAGCATATAAAAAAGGTTCTTCTATGAAAAACTCATGCAAAAACCCCTTTCTAGAACCTTTATTCTTAGAGTGTAGGTGCACCTTGTCCCATCTATTTCTCCTCACCATTCATCAAAGGTCAGGACCTCCACAGGATCAAGTGGATAGTGGATCATCCTCAGCAATGCAGTGATACTGGAGTTTATAAACACTGTGTCCACTTACTGCCCACTTTTAGACTCATCTGACCAGTTGGTTCACCTTGCAGGTCTAAAGGTATTGATGATGGTTCATCTGATGCTGCACTGTTTGTGTTGGTCAACCTTCATCTCTTCACTGGTGGTCACTTTCTGGCCTCAGGGCACTGTTGACTAGATATATTTGGACTATTCTCCGACCGATAGTGCCACTGGGGTGTTTAAAGTCCAGCAGTACTGCTGTGTGTGATCCACATACAAACATAAACATGCCACTTTCATGTTCGAGTCATTTCTATGCTCAGAATCGTCTACCACGCAAATAATACCAGCCCTCTGGTGGTCCTGTGGGGGTCCTGACCATTGCAAAACATGGTAATGAGGGCTAACATATGACTGTAACACCATCTAAATGGTAAGTGGAGTCAATAAATTGGACAATGAGTGTAGATACATACCTAAAGTAGGTCTGCTTCGTGAACCAATGAGTGTATAAATGTATTTTGCACATATTCAATACATTAAAGTGCATAAATGCAATTTAATACAGAAGAGAGAAGAGGGAAGGGTCCTTGTTTAGAGGATGGCATATGAAGTGTGAATGCTGGGTTTTCGTGTTTGCCTGTTTTGAGTCATTAATCTTTATGATTTTGTCTCTCTTCTGTCTTCTCTCTCTCTCTATCCCAGATGCTCCAGAGGCCAGTGTGATCCCCAGCTCTCTCCTCTCTCCTGATCATGTAGCTCCGCCCACCGCTGGAGGTAGTGACCTGTTGACCTGCGGCCAGTGCGGCCTGGCCTTCCCCCTGGCCAACATCCTCATCTTCATCCAGCACAAACAGGGAGGATGCAGCAGCGTCAGAGCAGGGCCGATAAGCCACACCCCTCAGTCCCCAGCAAATCGCACGCTCCGACGCAGCCCAGGTGCGCAGGTGGAGGCGGGCTACGTAGAGCTGAGGAAGGTGACGGACAGGCAGTGGGAGGAAGAGCCAGGTGTGAAGGCGGAGGTTAATCGAGCAGGTGAGTGAGTGCTGGGCGCTAATTAGTGTCATTCTTTTATTGTCCTCCATCCGTTTAACGAACTTGCCCCCAGTCCGTCTCATTAGGCCTCCGTTGCTGCGGTGCTGAGGCCTTTTGTGAGTTAGAGACGCTGGCACTAATTGTGTGGAAGGGATAGGCAGTTCAGTTACAGGCACACACACACACACACACACACACACACACACACATCAGCACACAGGTTTACACACACCCTGGGGGGGGTGAAAGAAAGGCACACCTGAGCATCTCCTTGGCTCAGTCTCTGAGGTGAACTGTCCAGGTAAACACAGTACTGTCAGGCCACGCAACGGCACAACTCCCAAAGCTCTGTAAACACAAACAGCCCACACTTACACACTCGAGCCACACTACCCCCCCGTGCTCAGAGAACCGGCTGCACTTCACACCAGCCTCAGCTTTGCTTGCGACCAGACCTCACTCGAAAGTTATTCTTCTGCTGACCTCAACAATGTATTATAAATGCGGGTAAATCTAGACCGACCGAATTGTTTGAATTTTCATCTTCTGCATGCTCTCGCTCACACAGGTGTTGGCCAACTTGTTTTGTGCCCTCCAGCGAAAGAGATTCTTTCCCTCCGTCCTGCATGAGTCATGCAGCCCATTCAGTGAGCCTCATGTGGAAAAAAATTGGGCCTGTTTCGTTGGGCCACAACGTCCCTTTTATCTGATCTACAAAACGCAACCCGAAATTTGTCGTCTTATCCTTATTGAATATTGTGCTTGACTTTTCACAAAGTGTTTGAACAGTTAGCTGGGCTTTCCAGGCCTGGGCAATATCTAATAATAATAATAATTAGCAATAATGTGTAAATAGGGGAATATCAATTATATCAATAACAGGAAAACATCCTTATTATTGCCCATGCCTTTTAAAAACCGCTATCATGATGCCATATCTTCAACTCTATTTCCCGATACATCAGTTATTGCCTTTGAAGCATCGTCATCAAATCATTGTCAATCATCACTGATGTCTGATTATATTGCTCTATGGCCCAGGTCAGGTTTTTACCCTTATCCCTAATCCTTGATATGGACAGAATACTAATATTGTGATTATTCTGCAATTATCTGACTAGCTGTGCATTACAGTTTATTAATATATACAGTTTTGTGCAAAAGTTTAATCAAATTGACATAATGTTTTATTGATTTGAAGATAATTACACATTTCGTAGAATACAAACTGAAAAACAGCATTTCTTTATATAGTTTAGTGCACAGTCTTTATTTATTTGATTATAGTTTAACATACTGGAAGTTAATTGATCTTTGCTAGGTCACATCAACACCTTGATTCAACAAAATACTCATCTGGACCTGTGATTGGTCAGAATTCTCACAGCACAAAGTAAAAGAACCATTGGTTAGAGAGTCATTTGCATATATCTGAGTGTCTGACCAATCACATTGTCTCCTACCAGTCATAAAGTTGTAGTGCTAATTAATATTAGTGTTGCAGCAGCATGCAATTGCCTGTGGACTGTCATTCTTTTTTTTTCACTACAGTCTGGGTCATTAGGTCTGTGCAGGTAGTTCTGTTACTCTTTACTGTTACTGAACTGAACACCTACCCCCCCCAACACTCAGCAGCTTAAAACCAGACCCCTAAAACCCGGCCGCTAAAAAAGGACCCAGATCTGCTCTTACCTTTTCTCTACTGAGTGTTAGGCTAAGCAAATATGACAGTTTATTAAAGGTGACAAGTATTCATTGAGGGACCAGGGTGGTTATGACTGATCATTATCTACAGCACACGCACATGTACACTCTGACGCGCACATGTTTGCACTTCCTTCCTTTGTGTGGAGCTCAAGGGACAGACACACTCTGCTCCCTTCTGTCCACATCTCTCTGCTCTGAGGGGTTCAGTCCTTCTTCTTTAACTTGGACGTGTGTGTGTGTGTGTGTGTGTGTGAAAGAGAGAGAGACTGTTTCTGAAAACAAATCTTACGACGGAAATGAGAGAGCAGTAGTAACTTTAGTTGTAAGCAAATATTTTTAAGTTTCGAAAGGATTTGCATGATAAAGGAGTGTAGTGTCACAAACTGAATGTTTTTAAAGTGGTCTAATGGGCCTCACTGTATGTACAGAATTCCTTATTGCCGTTATATTTTGATTAAAATATTCACTATGGTTTAAAGGTTTGGAGATACTTTTCACATCAGTGATATTCACATTTCAATCTAGGTTTTTATAGATTTTATTAAATGATAAATAGTTATTATAATATACTGTGGTTGTTTATTTGTAGTCAGTTAGTGATACGTTTCTGCTTCAAGGTTTGGTCACTTTTCTGATACGAGGCGTTCTGGATGGAGCCCAGAACCAACTTTTGAACTTTCGGTTCCAACCCCAGCATTGCGTTACTGAACCGGTTACAACAAAATTCCATTCCATTTTACTTAGGCTATAGAAAGACCTAATGTCATTTTAATAAATAGGACTGGAAAGCTATTGGACTTGACAGATGTATACATATAGCTGATAACCTATAATTATTTTCTGGAATTGCAAACAGTAACAGGCCTGATGGTAAACAGGCCAGGTAATCTGTCCAACGTGATTCAGGAGGTTTATGTTGAGAAAACATTTATCTTTAGCTCAGTTTGCCTGGAATCTCCCATTCTGTTGATCCACAGACTTGATTTCCAGACCACTGACAGTGTGGAAGTTGGTACAAAACAACATTCAGGCCCCAAATCACACCTTTTTTTTCTCTCAGAAGCTTCAAAAAAAGCTTTAAATCAGTGACATACCAAAGCCTACCTGAGGGCTTCTGCAAAGACTTTCCAGAAAAAAAAGATTTTTTTAAAAAACTTACTCAACATTTCACTGATCCTGTGACTGTGCACCTGCATTGCACCTATCAGAGCCCACAAAACAATGGTTCTCTTCCCGTGCAATTTAGGATTAGTTGTGTTTGTTTTTGTTCCCAGCTGAACACCGCTCATTTCTAGTTTTTGTTTTTAAGATGGTTCGGAGCCCTGATTCTAGATGTTAATTTTATCACTCCGGATGTTATACTTCTTTCTCAATTATTTTTGAGTAATTGAAAGCTCTGTTCATCATGCTGAACCCATCTTAAATTTATTTTGATAGCTTTCTATAGATTAGTTGAAAACTGTGCTGTAGTATAGGAGATGCATCTTTTAAAAAAAAAAAATGTAATGCAGTCAGACCCGTTTGTTGGACGAATCACATGATTAGTAGTTCTAAAACTCATTTTAAAAAAAACAAAAAAAAACAAAACATTTTGAAGATACATCACAGCATTTAATGGTGCTTAACTTTGCATTAATAAAGTTACACCCGTGAAGGAATGTCCTACAAACTTGACATTACTTATTTTAATCTGTTTCATTCTGTTGTATTTTACACACAGTATTTCTACCAGTGTGGCATTATAGATAGGGACAAGAAGTAAATGGGTTAAATCTTATAAATCTTTTATCTGTTTGTACTGATGTACTCCAGATACCGGTATATCGTCGCAGAAGATAAAGATCATCCAGCGCTGCTGGATTCATCAGAACATCCGTAGAAACTCAAATGGAGTGTTCACAGCACACTGCAAAAAAAAAAAAAAAAAAAATTGTGTGATGGTTAGAGGGCTCATTTGCATGTTGCAGCCTTCTGTGATGCCAGTATTGCACAGGCCAGCACTGCAGTAACAGTAAGAGCGAATGATAAGGAGTGTAGTAGTGAACAGGACTGAGTGTGAGTGAAGGTGCACACGAGAGTGAGCGTAAGATCGCGTGAGGGAGCGGATGGGTGAGGGACAGTAGTTGTTTCATTCGCTCTTTCACTCTGACTCACTCTGGAGAAATTCAGTTACCCCACAGTTACGTGTCTTTTGGTCAAGTGGGTGCGTGTGATTAATATATATTTTTTTCCTCTCTCTCTTTTTTTTTTGTGCCCGATTTGCATTGGCCTGTCCCTGTTTAAAAGTAACCAATAGCATGTGATGGATTGCTCTACCACTCAGACAATGCACCGATACCTTATCTGCCCCATTCTCCTTCATTCTCGCTCTCTTCATTATTCTTCCATCTTTTCCTTCCACTCTCTCCCTCCCTCCCTCCCTCCCTCCTTCTCTTTTTCTCTCCGCTCCCGAGGGAGAGAAGATTCTGCCTGCTGCTCGTTAGAGCTCCCAGCCAATCTGCATTTTTAATTAGCAGTTATTGCTTCTGCTTAATATGCAAGTGCTACCCTGGGCCAAATGGGAATCCTTACAAAAAAAAAAAAAAGAGTGAGGGAGAGGAAGAAAGAAAGGGGGGGAGAGAGCGAGAGACAGACAGAGAGAGAGAGAGGAAGAGAGAGAGAGAGAGACGGGTTGGGTATTGTGTTTCACTCCAGGACCCTGAGACAAAAGCCCCCTGCAGCCCCCCCCAGCCTCCTCCACCCGGGGGAGAGATCTGGAGCCAGAAGGGGGTTCGTACAGAGAAGCTGAAGGTGCACTCTTAGGGGTGATGATTTTACCCTTGTTTTGTGACACGTAGGGCTTCTTCCCTTTGCTCTTTGTTCCTAAGTTGAAATTATTTTCGGGATTTGTTTTTGTAGGGGGGGGGGGGGGGGGGGGGGGGGAGGGGGGGGGGGGGGGGGGGGGGGGGAGGGGG
>JBBPCZ010000019.1:20291027-20303018 GCA_037974445.1 Brycinus macrolepidotus | reverse complement strand
ATATATATATATATATATATATATACACACACTGACTTTTATATACACACATAAAATGTTTTTCTTTCCTGTGAATCCGCTTTACAGGTTCCTTATTTTTTGTCGTACAAGCTGCTTGGTGGTGGTGTTTTGTTTTTGTTTTTTTTCTCAAATGAAAATAAAAAAATGAACTGAATTTTTGAACATGAAAATGTGTGTGTTCTCGCCCCTCGCAGTACGTTACACGATAAACTCTGTGAGCTGCTGTGTATTGATATT
Source organism: Brycinus macrolepidotus (assembly GCA_037974445.1). Lineage (NCBI taxonomy): Eukaryota > Metazoa > Chordata > Actinopteri > Characiformes > Alestidae > Brycinus > Brycinus macrolepidotus. The sequence goes on along the minus strand of JBBPCZ010000019.1, from coordinate 20,302,760 downwards.
ATGACTGTGGCCTGTCTCTGTGTGTCCTGTCTCCTCAGGAGATCAGCGGTAATGCCGTGTTCGTGGAGGGCACCACCGGCACCACCGATATCTGCCAGGGTCAGCTGGGTGAGTCTGAGCCCGGGTTAGAGCTGAGATTGGAAGCCCCGCTAATGGGATCAGGCCTTAGTGCATCTTTAAAAATGAAACGCACACTCACACACACGCACACACACACACACACACACACAAAAGAGTTAAGAATGGCCTCTGGGCACCAGCACAATCACAGAGACATCTGTGTTGGAAGGGCTCCCATATCTTCTTCTTCTAATCATGCAGATTCACCCCTCCACTCCCTCGCTCTCTCTCCTCATTTCCTTCTCTCCGCCTCTTTTCTTGATCCTGGTTATAATGTTTAATATCCCGCTCCCGTTCTGCCCCTCTGGCTGCGAGGGTCCCAGGCCCCTTCTGCAGACGCCCTGCTGAGAGCTGTGAAACAGAACCGCCCCGGGCCCTCGCATCAAAACTGGAGGAGAGGAGGAGGAGGAGGAGGAAAAGAGGGGGGGGGGCTTCATCTGCATACACCCCCCTAACCCTTCTCCCACCTCAACAATAATAATTATTTTTCCCCCTCTCTCTCTCTCTCTCTCTGTCACTCTCTTCCTTTTCATCTTCTTTCTCTCTTCCTCCATCTTTGTCCTCTTTCTCCCTCTCTGTCTCTCTGTCTGTCTCTCTCACTCTCCTTCTCTATCTTCTCTCTTATTCTTCCCTTTTTTTCTTGTTTCTCTGTCTCTGTCCCTGTCTCTCTCTCTCCCGCTCTCTCTGTCTCTCTCTCTCTCTTGCTCTCCCTCTCTTTCTCTCTTTCTTCCTTTTTATCTTCTCACTCTCTTTCTCTCTATCTTCTTTCTCTCTCTCTCTTCCTTTTTTGTCTTTTCTCTCTCTCTCTAGCTCTCTCTCTTTTTCTGTCTATCTCTTTCTCTCTTTCTCCACCTTTGTCTTTCTCTCACTGTCTCTCTCTCTCTCTCTTTCTCTCTCTCTCTCTCTCTCTTCCTTTTTATCTTCTTTCTCTCTTTCTCCATCTTTATCCTCTTTCTCCCTCTCTGTCTCTCTCAATCTCGCTCTCCATCTCTTTCTCTGTCTTTCTTCCTTTTTATCTTCTCACTCTCTCTCTCTCTTCCTTTTTTGTCTTCTCTCTCTCTCTAGCTCTTTCTCTTTCTCTGTCTCTCTATCTCTTACTCTCTTTCTTCACCTTTATTGTCTTTCTCTCACAGTCTCTCTGTCTCTCTCTCACTCTCTTTCCTTCTTTTTATTTCTCACTCTCTTCCTCTCTCTTTTTTCTTTCTCTCTTTCTTCCTTTCTGTCTTCTCTGTCTCGCTCTCTCTCTCTTTCTCATCTTGATCTTGTTTCTCTCACTCTCTGTCTCTCTCTCTCACTCTCTTTATTCCTTTTTATATTTTCTCTTTCTCTGTCACTCTCTCTGTCCCTCTCTCTCTCTCTCTCTCTCTCTCTCTCTCTCCTCTCTCTGTCTCTCTCTTACTCTTTCTTCTCACTCTCTTTCTTCTCACTCTCTTTCTTCTTTTTCTCTACCCTTTTATCTTCTGTCTCCATCTTTATCTTGTCATACATTCTGCTGTCTGTGTCATACACACACTCTTCTTTTTATCTTCTCTCTTCTCTCTCTCCCTCCCTCTCTCTTTCTCTCTCTCTCTCTCCCCCTCTCCCTCCCTCCCTCTCTCTCTCTCAGTAATGAAAATCCTGTAATATGAAATGATAAACTGTGCAGCCCTGACAGTGTGTATCGCAGCAGTTTACTGAAAATGGATTAACACACGATCTGTTTCTTTACTCTTCACATTACGCTTTAGTTTTGCGACCTTCTCCATAACACTCTTAATCTTTCACACACAAATCTGTGCATCTTATTATACTCATGATGTATTCAGTGTTTTCTATATGTGGTGTGATATATGGGATGTGGCAGCTCTTTTCAGGCGTGTTATACTGCGTGGTTTGCTTTTGAAGCTTGAAAAAGGATTTGTGTTGTTTTATGACACTTTAGGGGTAAAACGTATTTCTGTCAGATTAAAAGGCCTGGGTGCGTCCTGGGGTTTGCGTAAGCTGTTTCGCAAATTGTTCTGAACACTGTTACACAAAGTGCCTTTAAGCAAAATGAGAAAAACAGTGTCATGTGAATATGAATATGAATGTGGAGTCTTGTGGGGAAACGTGCTGTTAACTGTGTGGTTTTGAACAAAAGCACCAAAACCTCTTCAGAAAATCCCCCACGGCAGATAAACACAACAGCTGTTTACTGTTACATAGGAATGTGTGTGTGTGTGTGTGTGTGTGTGTGTGTGTGTGTGTGTGTGTGTGTGTGTGTGTGTGTGTGTGTGTTTGCATCACCGAGACAGTTTGTTTGCAGTTTTTCTAGTCTGGATTAGTAGTGAGTGAATATCTTCATCACTCACATATCAATGCCTCTTTACCGTTTTTGGAGCGATTTGAAAAGTCCATTTCTTTGTGTGAGCGTTTCATGATGAATGGATCAACACAAATACCTGAAATAAACCTTCTGCGTCTCCGTATCTTCTTATATTACCTACCGTTAAGAGCTAAGGAGGTTTTTCACCGTTTTTGAGGTTTTTGAGGTTTTGTCGTGACAACCAGCTTCCATTCCAATGAAGGTTCTGTATATATTGATACTTCCAGTGTGTGTATTCTTACCTGGGTATGTGTGTGTGTGTGTGTGTGTGTGTGTGTGTGTGTGTGTGTGTGTTGTAGGTAACTGCTGGTTCCTGGCCGCCCTGTCCTGCCTCACCATGCACCCCACTCTGTTTGAGAAGGTGGTCCCAGCAGGACAGACCCTGTCGGCCCCCTACGCCGGCATCTTCTGTTTCAGGGTAAAGTGGATCAACTCTGGTTAATGTTAGACTCCAGCAGATTCTGCCACACCTGTAGTGTACATATATATATATATATACGAAAAGATGAGCAGTGGGCTTTTTTTCACTTTTTTTTAGTATATTTTTTAACTAAATACACTAAATAAAATAAAAAAGAATAAATACCAAAAACATTCTACAGTTAATAGTAATGTTCTGTTCAGTATCTCAGTGAGTTCTTGTGGAAGTCCAGTATTACTGTTCCTCCAAACAACGGCTGGAGGAACCGAGGAGGAATCTGGAACCGAACCTGTGTTCTCCTCACCAGCTCACACAACATCAACTACTTTTACACACAAAACTAATCCTGATACTTTTACTGCTTTACTGTTTGTTTGTATTTATTCTAATGTTCACTTTACTGGAAGACACTTTATCACACGTTGAGAAAAATGGATTTAAACAGGCACCTCTGCAAATTGTTTAAAGCCATTTTTCTCAGTGTGTGATAAAGTGTCTCTCTGCTAGCAAAGTGAACATTAGAATAAATTCAACCAACATTACATATATATGTTTAAGGGATCGTATAATGAATATTATAAGAGCTGGACTGAGGTTTCGTTGTGTGGTGGGAGAGTTTTTTGTGAAAGGTAGTAATTATCATCTTCCTTTCCTCCTCCTGTGTGTAGAATCATTCCAGACACCAACCCCCAACGTCCCACCACCCCCTGCTGTTTAAGGGAAACACACACACCCTCTCACACACAACCACACACACTGCATCCTTAAAATAAAGGTGCCAGAAAATGTTCTTTGGGGTGATGTCACAGAAGAACTGCTTTCGGTTCCCCAAAGAACCTGACAGTTCTTAAGAGAACCGTTTAACCTTTAAAATATTTCCTTATTATGAGAAAGTATGACGTGTAAATAATGATTTGATTTTTTAAAAATATACCTCATAAGTATGATATAGTGTCTCTTTATTATAAAATAGTATACTGTATATACAACATGTGGCATAATAATAAAATACTTTTATTTATGTTATTTTTATTTTTATTTTTATAATATCTTCTCATAATGATATACTTTTTTGGAATTATGCATTCTCATCCCATAATCATGACATAATTTGTTATCATTTTAGCTTATGATCTAATTGTTAAGTAAAGAAAATATTAGCAAAATTGTTATCTTTTATCTCATTTTATTCATAACTACTGAACACATTTAAAGATGTATATTCAAAGTATGGAATTTTTAGGTGTATGACATACTTTCTCATTGTAAGGAGGTACTTTTAAGTGAAAATGGGATGATTATTTAATAATTGTGTCCCACAGTATCATCTTGTAAAGGGCCTTTGTGTTGCTTGGCATCAGCATGGCGCTGAAACATAATGCAGGTGGTCTAACAGTTTAAGGCTGATTTATGAGAAGAGCCTGTATGACAGACTGGACTTCTGTGTGGCTTCTGTACGAGCTAGAAGGCCAGACCGATTTTAAATGAACAGAAACAGAGCTGAGAGTGGCCTGAGGAACAGGTAGGAGAAGGTAGAGGTGGGTGGTGGGCTTTAAGTACCTAGTCAAAGAAATTCACATAGATATAGAGATGTTAGACTGTGGGAGGAGCTTCAGCTGTGGTCATCCCCTTTGTTTCATTTCTACAGTTTTCCAACCTCTCTTTACCCAATAGAAGTAGAAAGGTTTTTGTTTTTGTTTGAGATATGTGAAAGACCCCTGTTCTGAATGGCTGTCCAGGTGGAAGAAGCACGTCTTATAATGTGAATGGCCGAGTTGAAGAGGTGGATGTGTGTAAATGTTTTGTTTTTTGTGACATCACAAAAACAGCGAATTCAAAATTGCCATCTAGATACGTCCAGTGTTTACCCTTGATATACGTCTTAAGTGGTCTAAAGTTATATATTAACAATAATAATAATGTAAAACACAGATTCTTCTGGTGCTTTTAGTCAACTCAGTTTTGTTAGGAAGCCCAGACACTAACATTTCAACATGAGGGGGGGTATGCCTTGTTGTCAAAATGACTACATTGTTGACTCACCATGTTGGTAGTTAAATAATAATAACAAATCACCTACTGGTTAAACCCCATTCTTTTACATTATAGAAGCATATGATCAAGCAAAGAACCGTGTATGAAGCTTTGAGAAAGTGAAGTAGAAGTGATTCCTCTATCATGACACTCCAAGGAACATTTTTTGGCATCTTTCTCACATTTTTTAAAGAATGTGTCATTATTTATCCACTTCTGCGGTCCATTATCAGGCCTGTTTCCACTACAGCTCCATTATGTAGCTGCTGTCTCAGCCCCCGGCCTTGGATTTTCATTCAGGTAGCAAACACTCTGAGACATGTGTCTTCACTTAAGCGCTTCAAAAGCAAGCAAACGTGGATCAGTTCAGTTTCTACCCTGCCCTGAAGCTCCATAAGAATGGACTTTCTATAGAAAGCCTGCAGTAAAGCAGCAGGAAACCTCCAGGAAAGTTAAACGCTCTAGCTTGTGCTGTTACAACACGACTGGAAATTTCAATTACTGAACAGACAGGAGCATTTGAGAGATCCGAAGGGAGGTTAGAAATGCATTGTCTGTTTTCTCATCGATAAAAGGTGCCCCTTATCTACCGCATGCCTGCTGTCTGAGTGAAAAAGTGTTAAGGTATGTTTTGCACAATTAATTAAGGAGTCGTTACCGATCCTGCGGCTTATTGGTAGATTGTGTGAACTGAAATGAGTCTAGATAGAAAGTGCTGGCAAGTCAGATCAAAGCATAGCTGAGCCAGAGACGGGCCATTATGCTGCCAGCTGTGTGGTCACAGTGAGTTATGGTGAGACCCTTCTTACTGGTAAAGTAAGGAGAGAGGGAGAGAAAGATGATGCAAAGTGGGGGAAAAGATTGGGTTGTCCGTTTATGTTTGGCAGCCTGATGATTTTTGAAGTGTCCTGACATGCAGACATTGCCTAAGGGTGAACACACACACACACACACACACACGCGCATTCTCAGCCATGTTGAAATGTTGCTGCCAACAGGTCAGTACAAGCTCGGTATTCCTGATTTCTGAGGACATTCTCTGGCCGATGCATTCATTTGCACTTGAGCTGTGAGGCTAATGTAGCTGACAAGTAATGGCAAATCTATTATAGCCTATTATTTTTGGGTAGTCTTGCAATGTTTTGCTCCTACTTTGGCAGAAAAGGACCTCTTGACTGACATGAAGACTGAAAATTGTGTATGTAAACATTGTGGACATTTATAGATGACAATTTTAAATACATTGATGGTTCAAAAACCAAAACATTTGCACATATCCCCCTTTTCAGCTTGACCATTAACATTATAAGAAGTGCTTCTTCCACCCGGACTCCTTTTTGCTGGGCAGCAATTTCAGAACATTTACATATATCAATCTTAAAGGCACAGCAACAAAAACAACCTCTGTACTCCTAAGGGGTAAAGAGAGTTTGAGAAACTATGTAAAAATAACATCAGACTGTTAAACCCATACAAGTATTATAAATGGAAAAAAAATCAAATGCAAGAAGAATGTAGAATATGGGCTCTTTAAAATGGAGCTACAACAAAAACACGCTCACAGGAAACAAAGTGATGTGAGTTGAAAAAAGGAAATGCTGCTTCGCAATCAGTTTGCAGTCAGAATTTTTTTCAATCCTGCTATTATAACTGGTTACAAAAATGTGTTCCACACTGGACAGATTAAAATTGGAGTGTCTAAGGTTTAGACTTAATTTTGAGCGACCTAGATCTTCTTTATATTAGTCTCGTAGCTCCAGTACAAAACTTTGCATAACAAATGTTTTTTAGGTGAACCAGACCTTTAATGACTGATTTTATCGGTAGCATTATGGGTGACATATGTACACCACCTGGTCTAAAACATTATGGTTATGATGTGATGATGAGATGATGAGATCTCTCTCTCTCTCTCTCTCCCTCTCTCTCTCCCTCAGTTCTGGCAGTATGGTGAGTGGGTGGAGGTGGTGGTTGATGACAAGCTGCCTGTGCGAGGAGGCCGTCTGCTCTTCAGCTACTCCCGCACCAACAACGAGTTCTGGAGCGCCCTGGTGGAAAAGGCTTACGCCAAGTCAGTCCCAGCATATGTGTGTATGACTGTGCGTGAGTGTGTGTGGGATAAGGAGCAGCAGTGCCATAGCTTCATGCCGCCATTCCAGGATGTTTGTACAGATTAATTGCATGTAAACAGATTACTGTAGAGATCCTACTCAATTTCTGTACGTCAGTAAAGTCCGGAATGAGGAGAGGACCTTCTAAAATCTGTTCACTACAGCTGTGCTAAAGATTATGTAGGAGGATTCCACATAGATAGATATCCATCTAGCGTGGGCCTCGGGGCCGTGGCCTTCAGAGATGGATGAATGATTTTGGGAAACAAAAAACATGTATTTTTATTTGCCAAAATCCTTTATATATTTCAACTGCTGTCCGACTCTTATTTCATTGTTGGGTTTTGGTTGAAAACAATAGACTGAAATTATTGAAACTCAAATGGAAAATTATTATTTCAGACTCTTTTTTTTCATCTGTTTCACTCTATTTCATGCTTTCCCATTGTTAGGCCTTTAGATGCTAAACTGGAGGTTAGATTAACTACTAACAATTTAGAAGTAACAAGAATTAACCAATTACATTTTGATTTCCAGTGGGTGGGACCAATTTCATAATCGATAATTGGCAGAGAGAGATAAACTGTCACAAGCCTCGTATCTATCTATCTATCTATAAATATACTGATAAGCCATGCATAAAAACCACTGACAGGTGAAGTGATTAACATTGATTATCTCATCATAATGCCATAATGGCACCTGTCAAGGGGTGGGATAACAAGTGAACAGTCAATTCTTGAAGCTTATGAGCAAAGTGTAAGGATCTCAGCACCTCTGACTAGGGCCAGATTGGGATGTCTAGATGACTGGGTTAGATCGTCTCCAAACAACAGCTCTTAAGGCCAGTGCATGTTATTAAGCTAATGTTTTTACAGATGATTAGGTTAAAATTAGACAGGTTGAGGTTTGGGCCGCAGCGTTTTTTATTGTCACTTATAGTCAATATCAGTGATTTCAGTGTATGAACATCCAACCAAGCGAGTTTAAATATTTGTTTTTGCCACAGCTGAATGTTTCAAATCATGATCTGTAGACACAGATATCACTGACACCATCTGGCTTCTGATTAGTTAATCACAGCCAGATTCAAATTCAAAGCACCAGTCCTGTCTCAAACTGCACAGTCAGTTAGGATTGACATAACACTTCCCATAGAAAATGAATGGGACTGTGGTGTGGTGCGTTGCTGCGCTGGACTGATGTAAATACACTGTAAGGCTAGGCCACATAATATTTTTAATAGTGAAACCCTGGCATTACAATTTAGGCCAAGACCAGGTCTAAACCACATCTAAGAAGCCAGCTATTAAAGCATCTTTGTGTGTCTGCCTACTAAGGCTTATTATTCATCACAATAAATGTGTGTGTGTGTTCAGGTTGATGGGCTCCTACAGCAGCCTGAAGGGGGGTAATATTTCGGAGGGAATGGAGGATTTTACTGGGGGAATCGCCTACACTCGTCCGGTTTCGTCACGCACTCCTCCGGTGCTCTGGAGAACGCTCACTGCTGCGCTGTCCAGAGGCAGCCTGCTCAGCTGCTTCATTCAGGTACAACCACTTTCCGACATAAACCCTCACGCGTGGTACATTATGTTTGCCCTGTGTGTTAATTTCATGCATTTGATGTTTGGGATTTCCCTTGTGAACAGGGGTTCTTTTAAACATCCTATAGATATAGTAGAGGAGTAGAGATATAGACGAGGAGATGGATGTAACAGAGTTTATTGATAGAAAACACAGGAAGACAGGATGCAGGGCTAAACAGAGATAAACAGGGCAAAACATGGTAGCTGAACACAGAGGGAAAATACAGAGGCAAAAACAACACAGAGCAAAGCCCCGGGGCAAAACGCGGAATCCTGAACAAAACCTGTACAAAAAAAAACAAACAAACCAATAACACAGGGGCCAAAAACACAAAGAACAAACACCAAGCAAAAAAAACCCCAAAAAAAACAAATAACAGCAAGGCATTAGCACAAAGAACCAACAAACACAGACTGAACACACAGGGGTATTTATATGAACTAGGGAAATGAGAATACTTGGGCATGGGCGGAGTCAGGAAGAAGACACAGGTGAGCAGGATAACAATGGGGTAAGATAAGATAAGATAAACCTTTATTAGTCCCACAAGTGGGAAATTTGCATTGTCATGGCAGAAAGTGGACAGAACAAAGATAAGAGCAGAAAAAATTAAAAAACAATAGAATAGAATAAAAGCTACACCAACAATAAAGTATAAAATGTATACTATACAATCTAGAAATATAAAATATAAAATATAAAATATGGACATCTGTATTGTAAAATATCTACATGTAAACTATATGTAAACTATATGTAGAGTTAGTGGGACTAAGGTGGGACTAAGACCAAAACAACAACAGACTCACATGGACACACAGACACATGGCTAAGGTAAACAAAGGCACGTGGAGAATGTAAACAACAACATAAACAAAAAAATGGGAAAAGACACAAGGAACATACAAGCTTTTTAAGGTCATGAGGAAGAGCCACTGATAGGAACCAAGACTCAGAAGAGTCTTGCATTTGCACATTTGCACAACTGTAACTTTACAGTGAATGTTTACATTCATGTCTATTTGAACACTGCAATACTTTCACAAATCGCATACATTTGCACAACTATGATTCGTTTACATCGAAGGTTCTCTCTTCAGTACATCTGCACTGTTTTTCTTCTCTCTTCGTAGTCTTTAGTCTATTGTATTATAACTCTACTGTTATATTGTATGCAACATTGTAGTGTGTCTATTTTTTTTAATTACTATAAAATTGTATAATAGCATACACATATATATTATATCCTAATTTTGTATACTATACTGTGTTGTTATAGTCTCCCTGTTGTGTCTCCCATAGTTTTTTTTATTTTTAGGTAAAGTATCTGTATATGCAGAGATATATTTATATATAAAGAGGTTTAGTTATAATTCATACCCCCCTTTTCCCCTCATTGTTGATCTGTCTGAGTGCTGCTGTCGTATTGTGTTGTATGTTGCTTCTATGGTCCAGGAGGACAATATTTCGTCTCGCTGTGTACTTAATGTATATGGCTGGGATGACAATAAAGCTCTGCTTACTTACTTAAGAAGGAACTCCTTAAGATCATGAGGAAGCACCTCTGAGTGGGACCAAGCATCAAAAAGAGAACCGATATTCCTGGATATTTAAAATAGGATGAAATTAAGATTTAATATTCTTTATTTGTCACATTCACAGTACAACATGTAGTGAAATGAGCCCCTAAAACGCCTGTGAGACTGTCTAATATGGTTACAGTAAAGAGGAAAATTAAAGGCTAGAACTAAGTAATGAAATAATATGTGAAAAAATATATTCAAATAAACATTGCACATGTAAACACGTATAAAGAAACATTTACAAGTGTAAACAAGATCTGGAATGTGCAAATGGAACAGAATAGAGTATGTACTGTAAAGTTTACAGCATTATTGTCACGGCGCGGTCAGCGGCCACTAGAGGCCGCCATTATTTAGGTCATAAGTCAGGACTTTTATTTTGAAACAGTGTGTCACTGTGTCTGGTGTCCTGTCTGTAGTCACCTGTCTAGAGTTGGCCTTAAGTGATTGTCTGTTCTCATTGGTTCTTATCCTAGTCTTGTGTGTATTTAAAGTGCCTTTGTTCATGTCCTAGTTGTTGGTCAACCCTCACGCATACTCTCATGGATGACTGCTCCTTACCTGGCCTTCAAGTATCTCCTGTTTTATGGATTCCATATGTTTTGGGCCCTTGTGCCTTCTTTGTATTCCGTATGTGTTTGAGTTCGTGTCTGTTAATAAAACCCTACAAAGGGAACCCTGCGTCTGCACCTCGCTCTCCACACCCCGGGCAACCCCCTCCCCCACCCCCCCACCCCCGTCGTGACAATTATCAAAGGAATGTTTCACTGAAGAGAGCTTCTGTAAAACACAATTAGAAATAAGCATGGAGTTTAAGATTTCACAGGAGCTTTTAAAAGACAGTTCCTAAATTCTGATCTCTGAATTCAATGGTATTGGCCAATAACAGGTACCAGTGTCTGTTAAGGTACTAATTTTGCATAGCACTATGGTATGTAAACATAAAAATACAGTAGAGACTAATGTAATGTATCATAGTTAAGATGGTCTGCTGAATTGTGCAATTTTTTAAATCATATTGTTTCAGAAAATGTTGTTATTTATCATGACCATACCGAAGAAACAGTATTGAACATGGATCAGTCACCGTTATCCAGTCTGTTTACTAGGGTTATATCAGTGTGTGATGTGAATTAAGTATGTTAGATCAGAGGGTCCCTAGAAAAAAGCACAAAACATTTTCATTATGACGGCCATACAGGGTGTGTTTTGCTCTGGGAGACCACCGAGGGTCCCACAGCAGCTAAGAGCTGAGGCGTACCCGCTCATGTAGGAGCTGATATGATGTTTTTCCTGAGTGCAGGCCAAGAATGTGAAGGAGATTGGCACAGTGACCACAGAGGGGCTGGTCAGGGGTCATGCCTACGCCATCACTGCTACGGATAAGGTAACACTCCGGGTTATGTATGAATACACACTGTAATGGCTGCCTTTTTGAGGCTATGGTAAGGAACAGCAGGTGTGTGTGTGTGTGTGTGTGTGTGTGTGTGTGTGTGTGTGTGTGTGTGTGTGTGTGTGTGTGTGTGTGTG